>JARUHE010000048.1:46066-64261 GCA_031471125.1 Archaeomysis grebnitzkii | reverse complement strand
TAGGATGAATGAAAATGAGTTAATTGTATCAGGGTCATCAGTCCACGTGGGACACATGTGCAAGTAAAAATTTGTTTCTTTGTGTTTGAATGTTGTTTGTTTGTCTGTTTTTACTTTGTTTGTCTGTTTTGTCTTTGTGTATTTGAATTTTCTTGGTTTGTTTTTCTTTGTTTGTTTGTTTTCTCTTTGTTTGATTGTTTTATCTTTTTTTGTTTTTTTTTTCTCTTTGTTTGTCTGTTTTGTCTTTGTTTGTTTGTCTGTTTTTTCTTTGTTTGTGTGTGTTTCTTTTTGTTTGTTTGTTTTCTTTTTGTTTGTTTGTTTTCTCTTTGTTTGTTTGTTGTCTCTTTGTTTGATTGTTTTTTTCTTTTTTTCTTTTTTTTTCTCTTTGTTTGTCTGTTTTATCTTTGTTTGTTTGTCTGTTTTTTCTTTGTTTGTCTGTGTTGTCTTTGTGTATTGTTTTTTTGTTTGTTTGTTTGTCTTTGTTTGTTTGTTTTCTCTTTTTTTTATTGTTTTATCTTTGTTTGTTTTTTTTCTCTTTGTTTGTCTGTTTTGTCTTTGTTTGTTTGTCTGTTTTTTCTTTGTTGGTGTGTTTCTTTTTGTTTGTTTGTTTTCTTTTTGTTTGTTTGTTTTCTCTTTGTTTGTTTGTTTTCTCTTTGTTTGTTTGTTTTCCATTTGTTTGTTTTTTTTTCTTTTTATTTGTTTTTTTTTCTTGTTGTTTGTTTTCTCTTTTTTTGTTTGTTTTTCATTTGTTTTTTTCTCTTTGTTTGTCTGTTTTGTCTTTGTTTGTTTGTCTGTTTTTTCTTTGTTTCTGTGTTTTCCTTTTTGTTTATTTGTTTTTCTTTTTGTTTGTTTGTTTTCTCTTTGTTTGTTTGTTTTCTCTTTGTTTGTATGTTTTTAATTTGTTTGTTTTCTCTTTGTTTGTCTTTTTTCTCTTTGTTTGTTTGTTTTCTTTTTATTCATTTGTTTTTTTCTTGTTTGTTTTTTCTTTGTTTGTTTGTTTTCCATTTGTTTTATCTCTTTGTTTGTCTGTTTTGTCTTTGTTTGTTTGTCTGTTTTGTCTTTGTGTATTTGTTTTTTCTTTGTTTGATTGTTTTATCTGTTTTTGTTTTTTTTTCTCTTTGTTTTCTGTTTTGTCTTTGTTTGTCTGTTTTTCTTTGTTGGTGTGTTTTCTTTTTGTTTGTTTGTTTTCTTTTTGTTTGTTTGTTTTCTCTTTGTTTGTTTGTTTGTTTTCTCTTTGTTTGTCTGTTTTGTCTTTGTTGGTTTATCTGTTTTTGTTTTGTTTATTTGTCTGTTTTCTTTTTGTTTGTCTGTTTTGTTTGTTCTTTTGTTCGTTTGTTTTCCCTTTGTTTGTTTTATCTTTGTTTGTCTGTTTTGTCTTTGTTTGTTTGTCTGTTTTCTTTTTTTTTCTTTGTTTTCTTTTTGTTTGTTTGTTTTATCTTTATTTGTCTGTTTTGTCTTTGTTTGTTTATCTGTTTTTGCTTCGTTTATTTGTCTGTTTTCTCTTTGTTTGTCTGTTTTTTTTTGTTTATTCGTTTGATTTCCCTCTGTTTGTTTTTTATTTGTTTGTCTGTTTTGTGTTTGTTTGTTTGTCTGTTTTCTTTTTGTTTGTTTGTTTTCTATTTATTTGTCTGTTCTGTCTTTGTTTGTTTATCTGTTTTTGCTTCGTTTATTTGTCTGTTTTTTTGTTTATTCGTTTGATTTCCTTTTGTTTGTTTTTTATTTGTTTATCTGTTTTGTCTTTGTTTATTTGTCTGTTTTTTCCTTTGTTTATTTGTATGTTTTCACTTTGTTTGTTTGTTTTTTCTTTATTTGCCTGTTTACTCTTTGTTTGTCTGTTTTGTCTTTGTTTGTTTGTCTGTGTTTTCTTTTTTTGTCTGTTTTCATTTTATTTCTTTGTTTTCTTTTTGTTTCTTTGTTTTCTCTTTGTTTGTTTGTTTTTTCTTTGTTTGTCTTTTTTCTATTTGTTTGTTTTTTATTTTTTTATTTGTTTGTTTTCTTGTTGTTCGTTTTCTCTTTGTTTGTTTGTTTTCCATTTGTTTGTTTTCTCTTTGTTTGTCTGTTTTGTCTTTGTTGGTTTATCTGTTTGTTTTCACTTTGTTTGTTTGTTTTCTTTTTGGTTGTTTGTTTTCTTTTTGTTTGTTTGTTTTCTCTTAATTTGTCTGTTTTCTCTTTGTTTGATTTTTCATCTTTATTTGCCTGTTTTCTCTTTGTTTTCTGTTTTGTCTTTGTTTGTTTGTCTGTTTTTTCTTTGTTTGTTTGTTTGTATAGCTGCGTTTGTGTGTTTGTGCAGCTGTGTTGAATCGTGGAAAAATGTTTCTAAAAAGTATTAATTCGTAATATATTACATGGGAATATACTAAGTATTTCTATATATTGTTTATTAACAAACTATTTGTTGAATATTATTCTAATTTATTTTTAGTTTCAATTAATGGAACAATTTCAAGTAATGTACAATGAAAGATTTGTTTACTTGTTTTAACTGTGATTTCATAGAAATTGTTTTCGTTTTGTTACATTATATAATTACAAAACATCTTTTTAGTTTAAAAAGTGGATTCACTTTGTGTTTTTTGATAAATTATATAAAATTGATTACTTTTGAAATTGTTTTTATTTCAAAACTTGGATCTTTTTTATGAACAATATAAACTATTTGGGAGATGTAATAAATTATCGCAGAGTTGAGAAATTTTATTTTCCAAAGTTTGATAAAAAATATTCCTAAACCAGATTTAATAGTTTAAATCTATATAAAGTTTCCAGAAACTTCTTTACTCGCAAATAATTTTGCAGAAGATATTTTATTTATGTGATTAAATAAGTTTCGAGTTATTATGGAAGCTTTGTTAGAAGGATTGTTTTACCTATCATACAATTGTTCTTCAAAAGCCTTGTTCAGTTCATCCCACTGTGGTGCTTGTGAGTTTAATATGCCCGTAGGTTTGGAGATATTATTCAAACATTTATTTCTTAAGCTGTGTTTGAAAAACCAGCTTCTATAAATGACCTCTGATTGTTGTTGTGAATAATTTGTGGAAAAAGGAAAAAATATTTTATAGATATGTTTTTTAAATGAAAATAAGGAACATAACATTCTATTCTGGTATACTAAGTATTTTTTTGTGAAGTTGGTATTTAATTATTAAAATGTACATTTTATAATAAAAAATAACTTTACAGTAAAGTTTGCTTAAATAAAATATAAAGAACTTAACATTCTACATTGGTGTCACTAAGGATTTCTTATGTGAAAATATTGTTTAATTATTAAAACATTCATTTTATAAGAACGTCGGAATTCATGGTTAACTAAGATTTTTATTTGAAGGTTTAAACAAAAGTTTATTTTTTTTTAAATTGAAAGAACCAGAGATTCTAAAGTAGAACGCCTTGAGGACTTTTTTCCATAAATTAATATATTTTTAAATAGTAGACATTTTAGCAGTTTTTTTTATCATCTAGTTCATGATTAACCAAAAATGTTTTGAAAAGATTAGAGGTTTTTTTATTGGAACAAGTGCAAGAAAAGGGTTGATATAACATTATATAGACTTTTATTAAAAAAATACACAATCTTAAAATTTTTTAACATACAAACATAGCTTTTAATGCGTAACATTTGCTCTTGCTTGCTTACTCTTTCTTTCCAAACAAATGTGGAATCATAGTTATTTTAGAAAAACCATTAAAATTATATGTTTGCCTTCTCTTATAAGAAAAAATAAAAATAAAATTTTAAAAGAACGATAATGAAATTGTAAATACATGCGATAAAAAAAAATTGCAAGAATGCACTATGCTTGGTAGGTTTTATTTACCTTAAAAATCATACAATTTACATATTGTTTTAATTTGAAAAATTACAAAGTTCATATTTTGATTTACTTGAAAAAATTATAAAGTTTACATCGTTTTCTTAAATATAAAGCTTACGCCATTTTTAACCTTAAATAAATTATCAAGTTTACAGAATTTAAAAAAAAATAGAGTTTAAATCGCTTTTTACTTTAAAAAATCATAAAATTTACATTATTTATACTTATAGAATTTCCTAAATTTATACTTTACAAAAGTATAAAGTTTACATGTTTTCTTACTTTAAATAATAATAAAGCTTACATCATTTTTACTTTAAAAATTAATTAGGTTTACCTAATTTTTTACTTTAAAAACATAAAGTCTACATCATTTTTAAAAAAATTATAAGGTTTACATTATTTTTTTACTTAAAATCATAAACCTTACATCATCTCTTACTTTCAAAAATTATAAAGTTTACATAGTTTTTACTTTTAAAAAATTATAAGGCTTACATTATTTTTTACTTTAACTAGTAATCTACTAACCGGACGGTTCAAATGCATCACGATGATTCATTCAGTAACTTTAAAAAAAATTATCTCCACAAATGTCAAATCAAGAATGGTGTTACAAAGTGAGAAAACATCATTTTATCAAAAATTCACCTTAGAGAAAATGTATGTGTACTTCATTTCCAATCCATTGATGCATAAAGGAAAACAAAATATGAAAAAAAAAATTGTTGAAAATGTTTTCGAAGTTAATTTTATGAAAAATCGTAGATAAAAAGTGATCAAATCAAATAAAAACACCTAGTAATATATTAAAACCAAAAACTAAGCCTATATGAAAATAAATAACAATAGTATAGATGGCATATAAGCATTTAAGTCATTGTCTAACGCCGACGATGACGAGGACGACGACTACATCGGAATTGCTACGCCTATGTAGAGCTTCGCTACGCACACCCCACAAAAATCATAAATCTTACACCATGTTTTACTTTCGGAAATCATAAATCTTACATCATTTCTTACTTTCAAAAATTATAAAGTTTACCTAGTTTTTCACTTTAAAAACATTATAAAGCTTACATGTTTTTTTTCATAAATTGACATAGTTTTTTACCTTAAAAAATGAGGGTTCATAATTTTTCTCTTAAAAATATTACTGTTCATATAGTTTTTTATTTTAACAAATCATAAAACTTGAATATTTTGTTTTGCCTTATTTTACACGTTTTCTTACTTTAAAAAAGTATATGGTAAAGATAATTTGTCTTAGCTGAAAAATAATACAGCTTGCATATTATTTTACTTAAAAAATAAAAAAGTTTCGATAATTTGTTTGAATTTAAAATATTCATAGTTTGCATGTTTTTTAATTTTAAAAATCATAAAAATTACATTCAAGTTAACTTTTAATTTGTTTGTTTTTTAAAAGAAAAATTTATAATAACTATTGAGTTACAATGGTTTTGATGAACAATTTGTGTGGAGATAGCCACATTTGCATATTGAAGTAAAATTTCAAGTTTTTTGTTTTTTGCCATACAGTTTGTCATTTATATCTCAAATAAACAATTATGAAGTGTACATTATGTACATTATGTACATTATGAAGTGTACATTAAGTGATACTTTTTGAAAAACTTAGTTATTGAGATACAATGGTTTTTATGGAAATTTGTTGAATCATAAATGTGTTTTAATTTCAAGAAAATCATAGAACTTAAATAATTTTTCTACCTTAAAAAGTACCAAAGTTCTCACATTGTTTACTTTATAAAATCAAAAGATTGGTTGGTAGAATAAATTCTTACCTTAATAATCTTAGCATTTTTGTTTGTAATAAAAGTGAAGAGAAAATTTATTCCTGATTATGTTTGTTGAGAAAATAAAACATGTTTTCTGATCTTCCGTTTCCTTATCTTTGATTCAAACCCCAACAAACAAAGCCATCAAACGACTAAATTTGCATCATTGAATAAACCTAAACATTATCTTGCTGCTGTTGTCGTTGTTGTAGTTTTTGTCGTTGTACCATAAAAAATAAATAAAATTTAGGAAGAGAAATCCATTTTTTCAAACATCAAACATTTGCAAACTTGTATTTTGCAATTTAAAATTGGTTCGATGGAAATTGTTGGTTTTAAATGATTTATTGATTTTTTTTGTTTGTCTAAACAGCTGAGTAATTCAATTTCGTTTTTGATTTTTCATTTGATGAAACTTCAATTTAATTTTGAAGTGAGGTTGATTATTAAATCAAAACTTTGAAGTGCCTTACGTTTTTATCGGGCGTGCATAGCGATGCGCTACATAGCCGTAGCATTTCCGATGTTTTCATCGTGTTGTTGTTGTCGACCCCACCCCAACCATGACACAGAGGACGGGGGCCTCACGTCGGAGCATCTAATTCCCACCCCAGCAGGTTGGACCATCGGGCAAGAAGCCCCACCACACCTACCGGGTCCATCCATATGACCTCCGGGGCCAGATCCGCCCGCACATGCAGGCACCTGAAAAGATATGCTGTGTTGTGAGTGTGGTGCTGGCACAGCGGGTGGTGTGTTATGAGTGTCGGTTGTTATTTTGAGTAGGTATTCTTGTAGTCTGGGGGATTTGTTTGTTCTTAGATGTGCCAGAGTTCTGCGCATGTCGTGTGGGAGGGTTTGTTCATCGTGGTTGATGTCAAGTGCCGGTCTGTTTAGCACATTGTTTGGTTGCGTGCTGTTGGTGTAATCTGTGACTGTTTGCGTGTGTATGTGTTTCTTGTACTGTTTTTATTGTTTGGTAAATGGTCTGTTCTGGGGTAGTGCCCATGCTGGTTGAGTAGTTGTTGTTATTGGCAAAGATAGTTTATTTCATGGGTCTGGGATTGGTAAGTTGTTGTGTGAGTGAGTAAAGTAGGGGATTGATGTGTTGGATGGTTTGTCTTTACTGTAAGGAGTGTATTTCTAAGTGTGTTTGTATGAGGAGTATGTTTGTCTCGTTGTGTAGGTGTGGCTGTTCTTTGGATTGTGTTTTGGATGGTTTGGAGTTTGTTTATGTTTGTGGTGGATGTGATGGGTGACTAGATAGTATTTGCGTACTTTATGATAGGGCGTATGATGGTTTTTATCCAGCATTCCTTTAGGAAAAAGCTCTATATAGGTTTTATTTGTCCGTCGTCGTCGGCGTTGTCCTCCTCGTTGTTGTCTGCACCTGAAAATCAATTGGTGTTAAAGAACTTTATTTTAAGAGTTACAGCGAACTTCCATAACAAAAGTTGTTTGCCTTAACTTTCCGGCCAATATTGTTCTAAATATTTTTTTTTCAAAAATTAATATTTACGGAGTTATAACCAAAAAACCTTCAATTTTTAACTCTAAAAGATTTTGTTTGAAGAGTTACAAAAACTTTTATTGAAGAAAAGTTGTTTTTTATGACCATCCAATCAAAACTGCCACCTTAAAAAAGTTATAGTCAAAAACAGAGTTTGTTATGACTACTTAACAAATATTGTTATAAGTAATTTTTTTTTAAATTATGTTTATAGAGTTATAGCCAAAAAATAGAATTTGTAGAAATAGCCTAATTTTCATCTAAAAACAAAATTTTTCAATTTATTTGAAGAGTTACAGAAAATTTTATTGAAGAAAAGTTGTTTATAATGACCATCTAACCAATACGATCACAAGTATTCTTTTTTTAAAAAACAACATTTAAAGAGTTATAGCCAAAAAACCCTCATTTTTTAACTGTAAAAAAATTTGAGCAAAGGTTTAAAGTTTTTTACTTGAAGAGTTACAAATAATTTTGTTTGAGAAAAGTTGTTTATTATGACCATCCAATCAAAATTGCCAGAAGTAATTTTTTTTGAAAAAAACACCTTAAAAAAGTTCTAGGGTCATGCGGGGTCAAACAGTGCACTTTTTTAGTTTTTTGTTTGTACTTTTTTAGTTTTTTGTCTGTGCACTTTTTATTTTTGCATTCAATTCAATTTTAAGTTGTGATTCAGAACATTGTAACCCTTGGCTATAAAGCCATGTAATTAAAAAAAATCCTTAAGATCATTTACCATTTTTATTTTAATATCCAAATTTTTTTTCGGGGACCGTTTGAAACCTGGAGTGCGGGGTCAAATGGTGCACAAAATTTGAAAGCTTTTTATATAAGTAAACATGCATTAAATTAAACTTACTTTGCACCAAATGAAAGAGCATCCTTTCTTCTTTCAAATGATGGTCTGTTTTTTCAAATTTATTTCATTTTCTTATAGATGTGGGTGGTTTTCACAAAAGAAAATTTCATTTGAAAAAAAAAAAATTTATTTTTAGGTTTTTATACAAACCTACTTTATTCCAACTTTCATTAAATGTTTAATACAAAACAATTTAATAATAATAATAAAATATCAAATAATAATAATAATAAAAACCCTCTGTTTCTCCCTTTTTTATACTTAAAGGGCATGTGAACCGTTTGACCCCGCAGTAGTTTTATAGCTATAACTCACCAAATTTTTCTTTTTTTTGTCTCAAATGGTAGCCAAGAAGATGCTCTTTAAGATGATGTATCACTTATAATTTAGTTTTTTTTGTGACCTCCATAGCAAAGTTATTTTTAGGAAAAATTTTGTTCAGTTTTTTTTTTCAATATTTCTTTTCAGTTTAGAAATTTTTACTTGCTATGTTCTTAATCAGCATTTAGTTGGCTTTCATTTGGTATTTTTCTCAGCAGCATCATACAATTTTAAGTTGGTCAAAATTATTATTTGCGAAAAATTCACCATTTGACCCCACACGACCCTATTTTAGTCATAAATACATTTCTTTCATCCACCCTCCAAACTTCACTTCCTTCTTTCTCCAGGTTTTGTTAACATACCTTGCATATATTTTAGCCATAAATACTTTTCTTTCATCCACCCTCCCAATTTCACTTCCTTCTTTCTCCAAGTTGTGTTAACATACCTTGCATGTATTTTAGTCATAAATACTTTTCTTTCATCCACTTTAAACCAATTTATTATTCTCAACACAAAAATAAAGTGTTGGTTTTGAACATAAATTAACAGGAAGATTGTTTAATGGACTTTTAAAAATTTTACTGGTTTGTTGTTTTGTTCCTTCATCCACATAAAAGTGTGGACATATAAATAAACGGGCATATGCCTGGTATTGCACCTTGTGGGTGATCAGCACATAAAGTATAAGCACAATAAATTAGTTAGCTCAATTGTTAATCTATGAAGAGGAATGTTAAATATAACACTTACCGTCACAGCCTTAATTTTTCCTGTATGTCTCACATGAGGGCCACGACACAAATCTATCAATGGTCCACATCTGTAGACAGTGGTTGTTGCCGTTTTCACTTTTTCATTGAGAATACGAACCTAAGATTCAAGGTATAAATTAGTTCACTTTCAAATATAAACTGAACTATAGAACTGCTCAAAGGATGCAATACATTAAAACTAGTACAGAGCCAAGTGAAAATCATTTATAATGAATATGTCTTGCATATATGTTTAGTTAAATTTTGAAGCAAGTATTCATCAGTGGTCGAGGTCACACAAACGTTTTATTTCAATAAATTCAAGTTTTAAAAAACATTAAAATGCTTAAATAAAACTCTAGAAACATGCATAACTATATATAAAAAATATTAGCCAAGTTTTAGATTCAATTTTTTTCTTAACTAAATTAATTAAAAATTTGAATAAAACCAAAACAAAAAATAGTTTATTCTACTTTTAAAGGTTGACAAAAAAATTACTAAGCATGAACAAAGATTATTTTATAAATTTTATTTGTTTTGCTGGATTCTAAAAAAATAATTATTTTCAACAGCTAATAAATACTGTATATCATAATTCTAAACTAACAACGTTGTTTAAAATAAATATTTTTTATTCAATTAAAAAATGTTGGTACCTCCAATTCAACAACCAACGGCTAGGTTTTTCCATTAAACACGGAGGAGATTTACCTTAAACTTGTTATACTTGAACATCTCCAGCAAATCTTCTTTCCTCATCTCCAAACGTTCAAAAGATTGTTTCTCTTTTACGATCTTCTTCATCACATCTTCCAAGACAGGAAAGTCGAGGTTCGAAACCCCTGGACCATCATAACACATGTCGTAATAATACCCTTCTTCTATGGGAGGGCCATAACAAAGATGTCCTCCATACACCCTCTCCATTGCTTCACCAAGAATATGTGCTGTTGAATGCCAAAAAACCTGCAATCATTTAAATCATTTGAAACATTAAAGATAATGAAATTAGTGGAAACATGGCTTAAGATTAGTTATCCATAACTCAAACTGATTGTATCTTTAGGAAACAATTCAGAAGCTTCTTTTAAAAGTGTGTTAGAATTCACTTCAATCCATTGATGCATAAATCAAACCAAAATCGGAAAAAGATGATATGTTCTATCTCAAAGTGTTACAAAATGAGAAGTCAACATTTAATGAACTGGTACATAACCAAGCCCAAGGGTTTATAATGTAAACATCTAAAAATCATTGGTCTGAATTCAACAAGCCAATATAAAAACGGAGTTATTTCAAGAAATTCAGTTTTACAGAAAATTTTATTTAAGATGATCTTTCGTTTATGTTGAATAATTAGTGCTGTAAAATCAGAAAAAATAAAAAGTTCAAAAACAGCATAAAAACAGAATTATTTCAATAAATACAAAACCAAAAATGAAAAAAATATTTAGTCTACTTTGGAAAAAAACAAGTCCACAAATCCCGAACAACTCAGGATATCAACCAAGAGTAAATAACTTATAGAGCAGTGCCTTACATCTGTGCTAAAATTCACCTTATAAGAGACTATTCACGCCCAATATATGTCCAATCTATTAATGCCTAAATCAAATCTAACTAGTTATGTTCAAACAGCCAAGTGCCTCAAAATCAAAAACATAAAATATCTAATAAAAAAATGTAAATTTATAAAGAATTTGTTGCGATTGTTATAAAGCATCTGTGTACCAAGTTTGAAATGATTTGATCCATAAATGTGACAGGATACACCTACGTCTTAACTTTATTTCACTTGCTCAACAAAAATGAAAAAAAATCTGCAACCATATCAGTAATAATCAAATATTATGCTACAAAGTGGGAAACATGATTTAATCAAAAATTCACTTTAGAAACTATTTATGGACATTTTATTTTCAATTTGTTCGTGCATAATGGTTCAAATGTCTCACGATCATTCAGTAATTTCATATGAAAAAAAATACTTTTGCCAAAAAAATGTTATGTTCCCATAACAGAAATGTTAATCAAAAACTCACATTTGACCCAAACAATTTACATAGACTTCATGAAAATATTAAAAAAAAACAAGAACCCATTTGTAGAGCTGCACTTTGTCACTGTTTAGGAGATGCAAAGGCCCATTGGCATTACATTTTATGTTCTACCTATCATTATCTATTCAGATTAATTTTAATAGATAAAAATAAATATGTTGTTTAAAATTGACCTTAGATGTAAATTGAAAGAGCAACACTTACTGCTTTGGCCTCATCATCGTCAAACTTCAACAAGTGCAGAGTTGCATCCCCTTCAAAAGGTCTTTCAAGGTCCCACACATCTCCATTCACTTTGCAGACAACTGTAGCCTCGGCAAGTCCTTGAGAAATGCTTTGCGCAATGAGGAACGGAGTTGTGCGCCACGACTCTCCTTCCTTCACTGTACCATCAGGAAGAGTGATCTAGAGAGTTCAAATTTTTATATTTATTTTTAATTTCGAGATGAATAAAATACAATTGTAAAACAAATTGTAAATAAAAATATTCAAATTAAAACTGTTTTCATAGAAATTAAAATTTAAAAAAAATTTCTTATTTAATTTACGACGTAATTATTTTTCAGTTTCTTGATTTTACCTTAATTGGTTCAGGTTTTTTCGAAGCAATAGTTTCATCTTGTTCCTTTTTCAATCTGTCCCACAAATTGATCCTTTCTTGAATAAAATCAGGCCATGGGTTCATTTCTTTAATTGATGACTTTCCATCTTCTTTATTCTTTTTCTGAAATTGTTTTTCACTTTATTTAGAAACAATGAAATAAATAATTAAATACATTATGAGGAAAAGCAAGTGAATTAAAACTTTAAAACAAATAGTTTTAAATATAATATGGAATAATGAACAAACCATGCTGTGTATTTTATTGGTTGAAAAATCATAAATATTTTGAAATATTTGATGAATACTGAAATGACATTAGAAACAACTATTAAATTAGAAGTAAAGAGTTTGATGTCTTTTTACAACTCATTGGCAATACTTTCATTATGTAAATTCTTATTACATAAAAAGTTTATTTCTATTCATGGCACTAAAACAACATAAAAAAACATTCTTAGACTGAGAATGGTATTGGTTTTAATGTAACATAAACATTGACAAATGCAACAAAGGAATTTTGGGTTGGGAAAACCTGGCAATTAGGTTTTTGTAAAGACAAAAATAAAAATGTTCATTCTTAAATATTTTCAAGCTGTCACTAAAAGTGCAGAATCTAAAAAATACAACTGATTGTTGTAATGGAGGTGAAGGCAGATAACATTTGCTTTAACAAACGAAAAAATTGGCTAAAAATTTTGATACACTGAATATTTGATGAGAACAAGAACTGAAAAGTGCTACACATTGGAAGTTATGTTTGCAAGCAAATATACATATATAAAATATATAAATTATGTGTTATCTAAATTATTTACCATGAAATTATACATATTCAAAACTTGAAAAATCTCATTATTTAAAAAAACTAAATCTTAGAATATTTAAGTTTTTCCAAATAAACACATCTTTTACAAGCTTTAAAATTAAAAAATGGGATGACCCTGAAACCATTCATATTTTGGAGATTTCTTATCCAAAAAGAAAAAATATAACTTTTAATATATATAATTGTTTTGAACAAATACAAAATCTACAAAAAAACATATAATAAAATATTATTTGTCCACTAATGAGTTTTATGATTTTTCTTTTAAATAAAAAAAATCTGGTCTTTCCAATAATAATTTCTTTCTAGATTAAGCAGAACCTAAAACTAGTTAGTAATGCATGAACAGAGGAATTCAAATTTCTGGTCACTAATTAGCAAACAAATAGTAAAAATACTGATCAAAGAAAAAAATTTATTATTTTTTTAGAACAAAACATAATATTAATTCTACAGAAAAAAATACTGGTATCAATAAAATACTTTTGTTACTGAAAAGAAAAATCAACATTTCCTTAAATGTGATTTAACATGCCACACTAATGACAATGATTACTCTTGAAAAAAGTAACAGATAAATTTTTACTTTGCACTGATTATTTGTCTTCCATTTTGTATTCTCGCAGTTTTTTTCATTTCTAAAACTTTAACTTGGTCACAGCTTTAAAATTTTACAAAATTTTTTCATATTTGTTAATCACAGAGACTATTCAATTTGACATCTCAACAATATTCAGATCAAAACTTTTCTCTAGCAAAAATTAACAGAAATGTATTATTTCACAGCAATTTACAAGTTTTAATACAACGGTTTTTATTTCTTAATTAAAAATAAGAACCCTATTTAAAAAGACAATTTACAGTATTTTCAATTCTAAAACTTTATGTTGAGTAACAATTTTATTTATTTATTTAAAACTATAAACCATCAATCATGTTAACAATTTCACCTTATAAGAAATAAATAATGAGGATGAAAAACAAAAAGACAAAGAGGGGTATTATTAAACTTTAAAACATATCAAGCAAAATTCAATTTACAAAAATGTAACTATGAAAAGGACTGCAAGCAATATTAATAAAATAAAACAAAAGAAACTACAAAAAATGAAGTGTTAAAAAGATTTTTCAACTCTCACCTCATTTTGGACATTTTTCTTTGTCATATTTGTGATTCTTGGAGTAGAACTATTGCTATCTTTAATATTTTGAATCCCTACAATATTTATACCTTGAGGCACTCCAGGAAACTTATCTATAAGATCGGACGAAAAGCTCTTAATGTGATGAAACCACCTTGAGAGGTGAGGATGGCTTTTGTTATTGGGAGATGAAATACTTTTAAACACAATTAAATCTCCTTTAGTTGGTAAAAAACCACAAATGTAGCTGTGATGTTCTAAAATGTCATTTAATTGCTCTAAACATTTGACATCAATTTGCAACGAAGTCATTTTCATCATAGTTTACCGTAAAATCTGAAAACAAAATGACTACTATATAGAAAACATAAATGAAAACCTACAACTATTTCATCATTACCTATAAACTTAGTAACTAACCAAAGCTAGAGGCAAAACTAAAGTAATACAGTATAGAACAAAACCCAATGGGTTTAGAACTCAGACAGTAGCAAAACAAGGGTTGACATTAAAAAAAAATTTATAAAAAATATATTAAAAGAATTTTCCTATTTTATTAAAATTTCAATAAAGCCCCACAAAAATCTCAAGTCATAGATACTAATTACGGCTAAAAGTTAAATCTTAAAAAAATTGGATATAATAGGGCATCCATCAACCAGAGATAACAAATGGTTTCAGTAAAAGACAACTAGTACAAACCAAATACTACAGGTTTATAGGGGAGACATCTATAAATCATTGCTCTGAATACAAGTCCATAAAAAAATGTGTTATTTTAACAAATTCAAGTTTTACAGAAAATTTTATTTGAGATAGATCATTCATAATCATTTATGTTAACCAAAAATGAAAAAATGTTTAGTCTACTTTGGAAAAAATAAAAGTTGAAAATTTGCATAAAAATGGAGTTATTTCATTAAATTCAAGTTTTACGAATAACTTTATTTAAGATAGATCATATCATTCATATTGTATATAACTTTGATTTATGTTCAATAATTATTGCTGTAAAACCCAAAATAAAAACAAGAGGTATGACAGGTCACACACCAAAGTTCGTCCAAAAACAACCAGTAACATGAATTATTATTGAGCACTGTGCAGGTGCAGGTGAAGATTGTTTGTACATAGTAGACAATGTATGACAATGGTTGGAATTTTTGTCATGCTTCCGGCAGCAATAAATGCCATTGAAACATTTCATTCTTCCAGTTCAGTAACTATAACCATTAGGCACTATAGGAACTCACTAAACACAACTTAGCCTGATTCTCACGTATTTTAAACAGGTAAATAAAAGTTATTTCAATAAATTCAAGTTTTACAGAAATTTGTATTTATTGTTGAATAATTATTGCTGTAAAACCATAAAATAACAAATGTTCAAAAACATATTTTTCATTAAAACAAAACTTTTTTTTAATTAAATTGAAAAATAATTAGTCCCTATTAGTTAGAATACCCATACAAACAAATTTTGTTAAGCAAACATTGTATAACTTGAAATAAAATAAAAATAAGCTTAGTAATAAAAAGTTCAAAATCAGCATAAAAATGGGAGTTATTTTAATAAATTCAAGTTTTACAGAAAATGTTATTTAACATATACATCTTTAATTTATGATCAATAATTATTGCTGTAAAACCAAAAATAAAAAAAAATGTTTACTCTACTTTGGGAAAAAACACAAGCTCATAAATCCTTAATAACAATAACAACAACCATGAGTAACTGATATAGCAGTGCCTTACGTCTCTGCTAAAAATGGATTGAGAAATCACCTTATGATGCAGATAAACTCTGTTGGTAATTTATGTGTAATGAACAACTTCTGCCATAATATTGTATAATTACAGCAGTTGAAGTCATGCACTGCACATGGTGCTACACGCCAAGCAGACGGTCACAATTTTTCTGAATTTTTCATCAATGCAGACTGCACGACATGCTTTCACCAGCACTTGCCAAAAAAAATATTTGGCATTTATGAAACTAATTCTTTGCAAATATTTTTGATAAATACATTAGTTATTCAAGATACATATTATTTTAGATCATATTTATGAAGCAAACATACTTTTTGTAAATACTATAACTAAATATATTTGTCATTCAAGAAGTTTAGTTGTAATTCACATTTGAAGAAGAAACTGCACAGAACACACTAGACCGAGATGATCCATGAATTTACCTGAAGCCAATGTACATGTCATCATTCCCATGACTGCATAAAAGGGACAACAATAGCACAAGTGAGGTACCCCACATTCAAAACTTACAATTTACCTCACTTGTACGATTATCGATCCATATAAGAGCTAGAATGAATTCACATAATCAATATTGACTGAATTTAATTTTTTTAATTAAAATTTATTATTTGCTATTATGAATATGAGGTAAGCTCTATGTGCTCTATATAGGCCTACTCTGTATATTTCCTTCTGTCCAGTCACTTAACTGTGACATTATGATGTACAGTGGCCTAAGCTAAATGCATTGACTTCCACATCTTAGTGTGGTCTGTGGGTTCAGTTTGCTCTGTGCTCTTGGGCAACAAGGTATGTCTCGACATTAGAGAATGTGAATTTTTTTGTGCGAGGGAATACTTTATATTGCTTTGACGATTTTATCATGGCAGTTTCGCACCTTTGCAAGCTTTCAGGGTTTTGAGGTACACTTCACTAAAAATTATGATCTCGTGTATATATTAGGAAAAAAAGACATTAAAATGTTCATAAAAATATTCTCAATAAAATAAAAATTATGTAAGAACAAAAGATTAAAAGGTATTTATATTCTGTACCAGATCGAATGACAAATATACGATCAACTTAGTAGTCTGGTCAATTTCAATTCTGTACTCTCGAGTTATGGTAATATATAGGTTTCCCTAGTTAAGTAAGTATTCATGTCTTTAACCAGATTTTTTAAAAGTTTAAATTCATCTTGCCTCAACTATAGTACCATTAAGTGAGCTCCAAGCATAAACCTTACTTGGTGTTGTCTTTTTACCACTATTTACTAAAATGTTGAAAAGAAGTATAAAAATTTGACAACAAATTCCTACAAAAAATAAACAGGGCAAAAATAAAAATTGCCATGCTTCTCTGTTCTAATCATCCTAACTGACCAATGTTTCAAAACTTTGTTGATCTATGATTGGTGGATGCTTCAGATATGCCAATCAGAGTATTTCCTACGGGTAAGATTTAAAAGAAATTTCAGAAAAATATCCTTTTTTTATTCTTATTAATCCCTACCCGGCGGCAAACCACTGTAGTGGTGATCTGAAATTGTCATGTATAAGAAGGCAAGCTACTTTATTGGTTCAATTTTTGTATATTTCAGCTACATTCATAGGTCGGCGGAGTTAAAACATTAGTCTATTGTTACTTAAGGGGGTACTGAACTCGAGAATTGGAAAAATGAATAAAAATGAATAAAAAAAAACTATTTGAGCTTTCGATCTGAAACTTTCTAAGTATATCTAGAATTCAATTATGCATATTTTGACATTGGCAAAATTTCATATTTCGTGACGTCATCGTGAGGTCATGTGTCATGACGTCATGACTTTAAAATTGTTCTGGAGGCGAGAGTATAAGTACTAGAACTTTTAAATTTTCACTGTATATACTCGAATGGCATATTAATCTTGTAACATTTTGCTTTTTTTCAAATTCTTCTTTTGTCATGAAATATGATCGTCGCAATTTAGACTTTGCCAATTTTTATTCATTTTTCCAATTCTCGAGTTCAGGCAAATATTTGCCTGTAGAAATGTATCAAAAAATAAACAAACTCGATTTGTATCACTGATGTTACATAAGATGGAATAATCCATTATACTTATATATCACCGGTGTTACAAGAAACGGTTAAAGTGTTAACACTTTTCATTCCTTTGCTTCCAATGAAGAACCTCTAAACCTTCAATACAAGTTTTGGTTAATCATGAACTTGATAAAATGCTCAAGTCTAAAAACTCTTAACACCTTAACCGTTTCTTGTAACACCGGTGATACATACATCTAATGGCTTACTCCATCTTATGTTACACCAGTGATACAAATTAAGTAAGTTATGTTTTTAGTTACTTTATACAGGTAACTAGTTACCTGTATAAACTAAGCTATTAGATTTATGTATCACCGGTGTTACAAGATACGGTTAAGCTCTTAACTTTAAACGTCTTTTATTTAGAAAAATGTACATTTTTGCCCAAAAAAAGTCATCCAGGCATTCTACTTTCGAATCTTCAAATCTTTCTTTTGTTTTAAATTAAAATTTCTCTAAACCTTCAAATAAAACTGTTGGTTAACTATAAATTTTAACTTTCTTATAAAATGTAGGTTTTACAAAAAAAAATCTTATTGACACCCGCCGTGTAAAATGTTATGTTCATTTTTTTGTCGAGCGTGCGTAGCGAAGCTCTACATAGGCGTAGCGTTTCCGATGTCGTCCTCGTCGTCGTCCTCGTCG
>JARUHE010000048.1:27642-37951 GCA_031471125.1 Archaeomysis grebnitzkii | reverse complement strand
TGCATATATACATATTTGCTAGAGTTAAACAAGCAACAACATGAAAAACACATCAGGAAGAAAATAAACCACTAAAAGCTACATCACATTGAGCCGGTTCACCTTTACTAATTAAGATATCTCGAGTTCTTCAAATAAAAATATTTCCCCATTTAAAGATTTTTCTGATAAGCCGAGCCATTAATTATATTACAAGAACGTCTTATTAAAATTAAAAAATAAATAGCATTGGCTTTTATTTCTGAGCTAATTTATTATATTACAAGAACGTCTTATTAAAATTAAAAAATAAATAGCATTGGCTTTATTTCTGATCTAATTAATTATATTAGAAGAACGTCTTATTAAAATAAAAAATAAATAGCATTGGCTTTTATTTCTAAGCTAATTTATTATATTACAAGAACTTTTTATCAAAATTTAAAAAGTAAATAACATTGGCTTCTACTTCGGAGCCAATTAACCAAAAAAACATGTAAGCAACGGAAATCATTTAGGGAAAGTTGTAGAACATTTTCTGAAATAATTTGGTTGTTTTAATTGCCTGGTTGAGAGTCAGCCAAGTGGTATTATTGAGCAGCATTTCATAAGGCTTGCTTCAGGATTAACAACAAAGTTTTTTGGTCAGTTGGTTAGACTGCATTTGATCGATCATGATCAGGTGAAATTCAGGATATCAACGATCATTTCAATGATCGTGTTCAATCTATTTCATACAAATAAGAATTGAGAATCGAAAAATTAATTATCAGCCTATGTGGAGTTTAAAATTATTTTTACGGAAGTATTTTTTTAATAAACTAAATATAAAAGTAATTGTTCAAATTTTAAGTTTTCAAAACCTACGAAACTTTATTTACACATGAATCCAGCGAAAAACAAAATAGTATTCGGTCAATTCTTCATTGATAAAACCAAGAAAACTATAATAAAGAAAATCAAATTATAGTATAATTGTTAAAGTAATAACAATTATTTTTGCCAAAAATGGAAATAAAATAGAAAATGTTATTTAATTTTAAATAGAAAAAAAGGTTGTCCACATTTTCATGGTTGTATCTTGACCCTGTCTCTATAATAATAAATAAATAAATAAATAAATAAATAAGAAAATGTTATTTAATTTTAAATAGAAAAAAGGTTGTCCACATTTTCATGGTTGTATCTTGACCCTGTCCCTGTAACCCTAATTCATCCATCTCGGCCTGTCATTTGAGTCCGCTGGGCCCCTATTATTACGCACACTAAAAGGCACAAACAAACACACGCACTTACAAACAATAAATCCAATTTGTGGATTGAGATATTCTCTCTTTTTCATGATTAACACAAAACAAGAAAAATCCTCATTCTTCAATTGTAATTTAAACTGGCCAATAAATATATTTATTTTCTTTCTTTCAAGCAAAAGATTTATTGTAAGCAAAACAAGATCTTAGCTCGTTCCTGTAAATCTTTCAAATATTCATCATTACAATTATTTGCCGCATATCAAGACTCTAAAAAATGCTTAAGACTTGTTCACAAAAATGATCATGAAAAGGAGATGTAAAAATCTCGCATGAAGTAGACAAGTTTAAAACACCATTGAAAATAAAATGAGAAGGTTAACAAAAAGTTATTTAAAATGAATGAAAAACTTGAATATGAATAATTTTATTTGAAATCAACTATAATACAAATAATAATATTTATTTGAAGTATTAGTCTATAAATATAAAATAATTAAATGTACAAAATATTTGTTAAACAAAACTTATTTCTCCCGAAAGAAGAGTCTGTCAAAATGCATAAAAATATCTCAGAGTTACTCAGACACCAGATTAAAAATCAGGGGAGTAGCCCCAGTCTGTGCTTTGAAAATTTGCCACTTGTCATAATGAAGAATGCATCTCCTTTGACATGATTACACAAATTGTTTCAAACAAAAACAAAGCGTAAAGTTCGTGACTTAAGTCTACGGTGTTTGAAACCCATGTCTAATTTATATACATTTTATGAGCACGCCTAAATATAATCGAAGTATAAACACATATAAATAACTTGTCATTTATAACAACTGAACTTCAAGGCCAAACCATTTGCACAATCGAAATAATTTCAACATATTTCAATCCTCAGGAAAACAAGCATAAAATCAAAAACAAAAAGTTCTTGACAAACACAAAATTGTTGGAAAACCGGAACAAAGTTCAGGTTTAAACGAAAGAAAAAGAAGCAAAAGTCGTTTCTGTGTTTAAGGTTTGCGGCAAAGTTGTTCGTCCCCCGCGGACGACATTATCTGAACCATCGGTCCGGAAAGCGGGAATTACACTACACGAAAAATGCATAAATTGCAACTTTGTGGAGCCAATGTTCCAGAATGTTAACTTAATTATTACACGAATTCAACATTCAACGTCTTTGGACTTGGATTATTGGCGTTTTTTTAATCCACCCTTTAGTCGAGATGATATTTCTTTTAAAATAAATACAAAGTTATCAAAGTTAAATACAAAATTGTTAAATCTAAACATTAGATGTTTTAACAACTATGAAAGTTACAATGCAGTTATTTTGTTTATTACTTTAGCTTAATATCAAAAGAGCTCGTGTCATTATCGATATTTGTCCAGGTTGTTTTTCATGTTTAATATTTTTATATTTTTCAAATCGAATATAAAATTACCACTTTTTCAATCTTGTCATTCAGGGACGTCGTTAACTCAATTGTTTTCATGAAATATTAATGCCAATAAATAAAACGTGCTTCGATAAATCACAATTTTCTCTCTTGCGATTTTATACCAATGTTGAATATCTAATTTTAAGGTTTTAATGGGATATATCAATAAGGAAACATATTTTCTTTTAGTAATGAAAAGTATGATAGTTATATTTAAAGATGTAAAACTCATTAGCTGGAATTATTTATTGGCAATTCAACACCCACCAAAACATAATTTCAAATACAACTGCTGACATAAATGAAGTTTGAGAACAAAGCCAAACAACATAGCAAAAGTGTAGAATATTTTAAAATTATTTTGTTCTTAAAATTTGAATTGTCGATAAAAATGGGAAATAAGAATAAATAATAAGGGAGTGAAATGAAACGACTCCCATGACAGGACTGGGGACAGGGGATTTCGAGAGTCCTTCCATCCTAGAGCCTCCGTCCTCCGTTAATGCACTCCTATTTCAGACTCACTCCGACAGGCAACGTTGACTACCACAACGTACACACACACGCACCCACTCATGCACTCACCACAATTACAACATTCACAAACAGGTGTTTGAAAAGCATGCATACATGTATACATGTATACATGTATACGCAGATAAATACCCAATCCCGCAGTCATCATCACAGAAGTAACGCTCGTAAATAGATATTTCAAATGCATACACACATGTACTAATGCACGCACGAGCGAAGATACGCACGCACGCACGCACAAACAAACAACAAGTTCAGATACAAACATATATTAAAAAGTAATAGCCACAAAGCTGATTTTATAAAACGTTGTTTGAATCTTCACTTTTGTTATAAATTCAAAAATGTGCCAAAACATAACTTTAAAGTATATGACAAAGCTAGCAAAAAAATGAATACAATCTCCGATAATAAAATCTAAGCTGTTATAATTAACACAAAGTGAATACATAGTAAATACATGATAGATAAATAATGAACACAACGTGAATAAATAATAAATAAATAATGAACACAAAGTGAACTCATCATGAACAATAATGAACACAAAGTGAACGCATAATAAATAAATAATGAACAGATAGTGAACACAAATTGAACACACAGTAAAAACATACGAGGTTCAAAGGATGGCGTTTAAATTGTTCAACATAAAACCTGTTAATGAACAAATTACAAATGTTGAAACACTATTATAAAATATTCACAATAAAATATTTAAAATAAATTATTACAAGTAAAATAATTTGAGTAAATTAATGGAAAGAAATGAATTTTAATGAATTACTAATGAAAAATAATCCTATTAAATTACAATTTAAAAAAAATATTAATAAATTAATGCAAATAAAATATTTTTAATGAATTTTGATAAGCTGATAATATTATTGATTATTTTTGTAATTTTATTAAGTAATGATTTTGCGGGCATTAATGTGAAAACAATTTTCAACTACTGTCCTGAGCCGTCTAGGGTTCACTCTTCAAACCAGAAAATAGTATTCACCAGAGAGTGATTTATCATTGTGTTTAGTAAGCTAAGAAAATAACTACAAATACCTTAGAAAATTAATAAACTTTTGTTAGATTTAAAGATGAATGTACTAAGCTACTAAATCTAGTTTTACTAAACTGAATAAATAATAAATTCTCAAACTTGTATTTAATAATTTTAAAAAAACTTCAGTAAAATATTAAACTTTTATTTAATATTTTAAAGAAGACGGTACTCAATAATTTAAAGAAGACTTTAATTGTTTGACGAAAACTTAAACATTTTAAGGGCGACTTTAATACTTTACGGAAGACTTTATTTAGTAATTTAAGGAAGACTTTAATAAGTTAAATCTAAAAGAATACCTTAATAATTTAAAAAAATACCCTAATATCTTAAAGAAAATTTACATACTTTCGAAATGACTTTCTTAATTTAAAAAATACCGTTATTAAATATTTAAAAAATTACTTTATTTACTTTTTAAAGCTTTCTTTATGTAATATTTTAAAGAAACTTTTTTAATACTTTAAAGAAGACTTACTACTTTGAAGAATACGTTAAAGAATATTTTTTAATCCTCTAAATAATACTTTATTTAATACTTTAAAGAATACCTTAATACTTTAAATAAGACTTTACTACTTTAAAAAATAATTTAATACTTTAAAGAATACTTTATTTAATACTTTAAAGAATACTTTATTTAATACTTTAAAGATTACTATAATATTTTAAGGAATACTTTATTTAATACTTTAAATAAGACTTTATTTAATATTTTGAAGAATACTTTATTTAATACTTTAAGGAATAATTTATTTAATACTTTAAAGATTACTATAATATTTTAAGGAAGACTTTATTTAATACTTTAAATAAGACTTTATTTATTATTTTTAAGAATACTTTATTTAATACTTTAAGGAATATTTTATTTAATACTTTAAAGATTACTATAATAATTTAAGGAAGACTTTATTTAATACTTTAAATAAGACTTTATTTATTATTTTCAAGAATACTTTCTTTAATACTTTAAAGAAGATTGTATTTAATACTTAACTTAATACTTTAATACCTTAAAATAATTTGTTAATACTTTAATTAAGACTTTGTCTACCACTTTAAAGAATACTTTAGTAGATTGCCGGAGTTGCCCACCAGTGGCACCCACTCCCGAGTGAATTAAGCGAGATCAGGACTCGCAACTGCGCCTCGCCATCTCATCCATCATTCACTGTCGCACATTCAGTGGTTGCAACAAAGGCGGAACAACCCTCCGGTCAGACCAATTTGACCCTTAGGCCAAGGGGCTTTAAGGACCAAACTGGCTTGGCGTGACGGGCATCGTAAAGGGGTGTACGGTGTGCAAGATCGGTTAATGAACAAAGAAGTTACATTAATCGATTGCATTAATTGAGTTCGTAAGCAACATCTGGGAACGCGCGTCCTCCAACTCACGCAAACCTTACAAGGCTAATTATTCGGATCTTTCTATTTGGGGAGATTTAATAAAAAAATTCATAAATAAATAAATAAATCATTTGTTTCGTGAATTTATATTCGTTCAACTTAATTGTTCAACATCCATTTGGTTTTTTGTTTACATAAGCTTCGTGATATTAATAAGAAAGTTTTTATTTATAATTTAACTAGATTAGTTTACAAGTTAGTGTACACAAAATCTAATAAATAATTAATTTATAAAAATTAAAAAACAAACAACACAACATTGAAAATAATATCAAAATCCTTTCACATTGGTACAATATATACGATTTTGATTGAATCACCAAAAAAGTTTGTACTGTTAACAAAGGTTAGTCAAATTTATGTCAATTTTGAATATCTTAGACATAAAAAGTTAGTCAAGTATTTCAGTTAAAGACTCGTAAAAACCTTAATACTATTACGACAATCTTTCTTTCAAAAATCGTATTAATATGAACGAACAATTCAAAGATATTTTAGCTAATAGTGAATTGACAAAATCAATAAAAACAGAGTTCTGGAACTTGACGCAATTTGAAGCAACTAATAATACAACATCAACAATACAAAATGAGCATCAATGCACAACATATTAAAACCATACAACAAATATATAAAGCATTTGCATGCTTTATATATTTGGATTGACATTAGCGCAAGTGAGGTAAGGCCTTTGTTATTTGAATGTGGGTTACCACACTTGTGCTATTGTCGATCCATTTATTTTATATTGACAATATAACAAACAAATATTTGTATGTTTTATATTTTATCTGTATATTCACAATGTAATATATACAATTAGTTCATACTTTATATATTTAATGTATATTAACAATATAACAAAACAAACATTTGTATGCTTTATATTTTAACTTTATATTCACAATCTAATATATACAATTAGTTCATACTTTATATATTTAATATACGCTTATTAGCAATATAACAAACAAATATATGTATGCTTTATATTTTAACTATATATTCACAATATAATATATACAATTAGTTCATACTTTATATATTTGATGTATATTAACAATGTAATATATACAACTATTAAATGCTATAAATATTAATTGTATATTATGCTTTAAATATTAAATGTATATTAATAATGTTATATAAACAACTGTTTTATGATTTAAATGTCAACAATATACTACAATAAAATATATACAACTTTTTCATGCTTTAAATATTAACTGTATATTAATAATATTACATATATAGTTATTTTTATGCTGTATATACTAACAATATAATATATATAATTATTTTATGTTTTAAACATTAATTGTACATTAAGAAAATAACATACAATTATTGTATTATAGATTTAAAAAAGAGTAATATTTTAACATGTTTATATTGGTACACTATTATTTTGATAAATACAAACTTTAATTTTTCAATCGAATTTTATATATTTTGTTTCAACATAATATTTTTGTAAAACTTTTTAATGTATTTTGTAAAAAAAATAAAATGCTCATAATAATAGGTTTATACTCTTATTGGTCTTTGTATGTTTTTTGTGCAAATACAGCCTAAAAAGCCTAAAACCTAATAATATAATATATACACATATTTTATGCTTTAAAAGCTACGTGTATACTACAATAAAACATATACAATTACCTTTAGCTTTAAATATTAATTGTATATTTACAATATAATATATACAACTATTTTACGCTTTAAATATAACTGTACACTACAATATAATATATACAATTATTTTAAGTCTTAAACATTAATTGTATATTAAAAATAATGCATACAACTATTGTATGATTTAAACATTAATTGTAAATTAAAAAAATAATGTATACAACTATTATATGATTTAAACATTGTGTATTTTAAAAAAATGTATATAACTATTGTATGATTTAAAGATTAATTATATATTTAAAAAAATAATGTATACAACTATTGTATGATTTAAACATTAATTGTATACTAAAAAAAAATATGTTTAACTATTGTATGATTTAAACATTAATTGTATATTAAAAACCAATGTATACAACTTATTGTATGATTTAAACATTAATTGTATATTTAAAAACAATGTATATAACTATTGTATGATTTAAAAATTAATTGTATATTAAAAAATAATATATACAACTATTGTATGATTTAAACATTAATTGTATATTAACAAAACAATGTATACAACTATTGTATGATTTAATAATTAATTATATATTAAAAAAACAATGTATACAACTATTGTATGATTTAATAATTAATTGTATATTAACAAAACAATATATACAACTATTGTATGATTTAAACATTAATTGTATATTAAAAAATAATGTATACAACTATTGTATGATTTAAACATTAATTGTATATTAAAAAATAATGTATACAACTATTGAATGATTTAAACATTAATTGTATATTAAAAAAAACAATGTATACAACTATTGTATGCCTTAAACATTAATTGTACATTAACAATAGAACATAAATGATATTTCAAAATGTATAAGTCAGAAGGAAAAAGTTTTAGGACGTGTTAAACAGAGATTTCATTACACTGTAAATGATCAGCTTTATTTGCTTTATCCATTAAATTAGTTCTTTCCTTTATTTATTAATCCTATTCCCCCTCTTTACTCTGTCTTTCATTTCTCCATTTATTTATTATTAAAACGCCTTTTATGTTTACGTCCTGCATCTATCACCTTTTGTATATTGTGTTTATTTATTATTTATTTATTGTTATTATTATTCATTATTTATATTATATAAATACAAATAGAAAATGGTGAAATGAATGTCGAATATCGGATCTAATCAATATATTAATTACAAAAACTAACAATTAAATTTATAAAAAACAAATTAAATTGAATAAATCAATGATATTCTAACAAGTTATTTGTTTTATTTTAATTACGTAATTTATAAATTCAATTAAATTAATTCAATTAAATATAACTTTTATGATGTAACTAATTAAACTTTAAAATGATTCATCAAAGCATTTTATTTTTAAAAGTTCACAAGAAATCTAAATTTAATTAAAGTTTTAAAAATATAATAATATAAAATTACACAAATGAAATATTAACATTTTTTATATGAAGACTAATAGAATGTAAAAAACATTGATCCTCAATTATAAGTAAAGATGACCTGAAAATGTTCACGGCAGTTATATTAATTATGAATTATAATTCAATATATTATTATAAGACCAAATACAATTAATCTAAAACTTATAGTATTGTTGGTATTATAAACAAAGGTTTCACAAAAAAACTAAACTTACAGTAAGTCAGATAAATGATATAAAATGTTTTAAAAATTTGAAACATCACTTTACAAATTCTATTTTAAAGTTGACTTTTAAAAATGGTTTCCATTATTATATTTTCTGGTACGAAAACAAAGTGGAAAGAAAGAAACAAAAATTGAACAAACTTCTTTAAAAATGGAAGCTTTGCGCCAAAAAATACAAGTTTACTCTGGCATTCCTTTTAAGATGAATCAGAATACAATAAAAATAAATAAAAAATGTTAAATTATAATAAGAAAACATTTTTTTGAGAATAAACAAACAAAATTGCAGCATGAAAAAGTGTTTTATTCGGTGGATAATTCCCTACATGAAGTTTCTCCCTACCTTTTCACCCCACACCCCCACCCCAGCCATCTCTGGGCAGCCCATAACATAAGTCAGTGTCGAGTGAAGACGCTCACGCCAGCACTGACGGCTGAAGCAAGCAATTTTGTGACTTATGACAGAGGACAATAAGGCCGATTTTACCATTTCTTGTGTTGGGCTGATGGATCGGTCGAGCCATTTTGTGATTTATGACCAGGTGCAATAAAGGCGATTTTACTGTTTTGGGTTTTGCAAACGGACGAAGGCTTGCAATACCAGTCTCAGTTGCCTTTAGTATTAAGTATATTTTGAAGTTCTTTTTGCCATTTTTCGTTTTAACATTTTGTGAAAGTGGATTGGAACTCCAAATGCGTTTCCAAATTTAAGATATATTTTGGTGCAATAGGCAGTTATTTGGCTATAGTTTATGAAATAGAACCTTTTCGCCCTTATGTAATCTATAGGCCAACGTATTATTTTATTTACTGCTTTTAACTCAGCTGCCTTTAATTATATTTAAAGTCTTAAAAACTTTACAATGTGCAGAACTATTAAACATTTCACAAAATCTTATAACAATTCAAATTGTTTCTTTTAAGACTCGACTCTCAACATCAATAAACAATAAGAAATAATGATTTTGTTTTATTTTTATTAACAAATCCTACGATTATTACATGCCAGTAATTATGTTAAATGGAAGGGAAATGACAATACTTTTGAACCGTGCATTTTGATGCTTGCAATTATTTGGTCAGTTCGGTCATCTAAAATAAAAGCAAATCAATGGCATCACTATGCGAATACAAACATGAACACAGTTAGATGAATAAATGAATAAAAAAATAAAACATGAATAAATACATGAATAATAAATGAATAAACAATAAAACATGAATAAATACATAAATAATAAATGAATAAACAATAAAACATGAATAAATACATAAATAATAAATGAATAAACAATAAAACATGAATAAAT
>JARUHE010000048.1:6568-19360 GCA_031471125.1 Archaeomysis grebnitzkii | reverse complement strand
CAACAAAAGGTTCAAGTTTTTATTTTCTTGATAACTTGTTTGTTTTTTAGTATTTTTGCATCAAATTTTCAGATCTTGACAATCAATATGCTTACAATATAATGCAATGGAATTATTTTTATATAATTTCATTTTTTTTGTTTTTTTTTTAGGTTAAAATGAGGAGAAATAACTTGTAAAATATTTCAAATTCAACCAAAGGTTCAAATTTCTGTTTTCTTAATAACTTGTTTGTTTTTTTATTAATATGTTTGCATCAAATTTTCAGAATTGAACAACCAATATGCTTACAGTATAATGCAATAGAATTCTTTTTAGATAATTTATGTTTTTTTGTTGTTAGTTTAGTTTAAAATGAGAAAAAATAGTTTGTAAAATATTTCACATTCAACAAAAGGTTCAAGTGTTTATTTTCTTTATATTTTTGCTTCAAATTTTCAGAATTTAACAATAAATATGCATGTATGAAAAAACTGTAATGAAATTTAAAAAAAAAT
Source organism: Archaeomysis grebnitzkii (assembly GCA_031471125.1). Lineage (NCBI taxonomy): Eukaryota > Metazoa > Arthropoda > Malacostraca > Mysida > Mysidae > Archaeomysis > Archaeomysis grebnitzkii. The sequence goes on along the minus strand of JARUHE010000048.1, from coordinate 18,863 downwards.
CATTTTTTTTGTTATTGCTGTTCATATTTTTAAAAATTTTCAAATTTTTACAATTGTGTTGTATATTATAAAAAATAAATAATCACTCCATATTTAAGCCGCATGGCGGCTTAGGCATAACTAGTTTTAATATAATTTTGATGGTGTTTCTTTTAACATTATTTTTATGTTTTATTTTAACATTATTTTGATGGGGTTTCTTCTAACATTATTTTGATGGGATCTCCTTTACTATTCTCAAAAAATGAACTGCCACAATGATTTACTTATTCATTTTTTCAATAACGTTTATTTTGGAGCTCTAAAAAGATCATTTGGCCAATGGATTTTTCTGTTTTCATTTCAATGGCAATTTATTTAATATTAGTAAAATGGCATTTTGTTTAATATTAGTAAAATAGAATTTTGTTTAATATTAGTAAACTGGCATTTTGTTTAATATTAGTAAACTGGCATTTTGTTTAATATTAGTAAAATGGCATTTTGTTTAATATTATTAAACTGGCATTTTGTTTAATATTAGTAAAATGGCATTTTATTTAATATTAGTAAACTAGCATTTTGTTTAATATTAGTAAACTGGCATTTTGTTTAATATTAGTAAACTGGCATTTTGTTTAATATTAGTAAACTGGCATTGGTCCAATGAATTATATCATTACTTGATTGATTTCCATGACGTCTCGTTTGATACTCCAAAATTAATTGGTCCAATGATATGTTCATTAGTATTGAAAATTTAATCCAATGATATGTTCATTAGTATTGAAATTTAATCTCAGTGATTTACATTTTTGTTGTTTTCATTCAAATTGTAAATTTCTTCAAATATTTTTTCTTGTGAATAAATTATTTTAATTGCTCTAATGGTTATATTTCTTTTCAGGTATGTTTTGTCTGCAATAAAGCTGCATCTCGTTTTTAAAGGTAATAACAATTGATTTTTATGTATACATATTTCAAAATTTTTATCAATATTAAATGTAAAATGTTTAGATTTGAAATATTTGATGCTTGTTTAGCATGTCTATAATGAGATGTAAAATCTTGCTCATTACTTTTGTATTTTTATTTTTAGTAAATATTTTTCAAAGAAATATAAATTTTTAATTGTGTTTATTTACAGTTAACAGCCAATCTAGATTCTCTTGTTATTATTTACAATATAAACATATTTTAATGGCTACATTTTCTGTTTCCAAGTAATTAACGTTATATATTTATTAGTAATTGTGCTTATTCATATAAAGACATTATTATTTCATTTATAGAAGACATTCTTTATTCATTTATAGTAGATATTCCTTATTCATTTATAGAAGACATTCTTTATTCATTTATAGAAGACATTCTTTATTCATTTATAGAAGACATTCTTTATTCATTTATTGAAGACCTTCTTTATTCATTTATAGAAGATATTCTTTATTCATATAAAGAAGACATTTTGTATTCATATAAATATGACATTTATTTATACAAAGCAGATCTTGTTTATTCATATAAAGAAAACATTCTTTATTCATATAAAGAAAACATTCTTTATTCATATAAAGAAGATCTTTTTTATTCTTATAAATAAAACATTTATTCATATAAAGAAGATCTTATTTATTCATAAAAATAATACCTTGTGTAAAAAGGGTTTTTCTAGCACTTTACTTTTTTGTAAATAATAAATTTGGTCTTCCTCCATTGATTGTTCATTAATCTATAATCGCTCATCTTGTTATTTTTATTATAAATAAAATCCGTTCAAACTCTGATATTTTATTTTTAGATATGAAAATAAATATTTCAGATGTTTCGTGTTGAAGAGCTCTATTGATCTCGTCAAACTTTTCATCATTAAATTTGAGCAAAATTGATTTTTTGTTTTTTATTTTGAAGTTTAATATTTTTTATGAATGTCAGTCATTAAAATTTTCATGGTAAAGGCAGACATAAATGTTTTTATATAAGTTCTAACAAATAACATAAATTCAAACACAATATGTTTGACTTAAATAAGTTATTTCAGCCTGCAAAGATATACACAATGTAATTTGATTTTCATAAATTAGAATATGTTTAATAAATATTTTTTATCTATTTAACCTATGTCGATCATAGAAATAATTACAATAGTGAGTATTTTTTAGAATTAAAATTGCTTTAGTCTTTTTCTCAAAATAAATGCTTTTGTTGAACAATTTTGTTGTTCGAAACGTAATTATGGAAACTTATTAAGATTAAAAAACAAGTAAAAATAATAACAATTATAATAAAAATAAATAATATTAATTATAATGGGAAAGTGACTTTATGATATTTCTTAATATGGGCTTAAATCCTTATACATAAAATGTTTTATTATTTTGTTCGGCTAAATAAACAATAAAAGTTGACTTAAAAAGATGTTATAAAAAATATTTGTTTTTTATTGTGTCGGTTTTTGCATCACTCATAAATATTAAAAAATAACAACATTTTGTGTAAAAGGATTTAGGTTTTGTGCAAAATCACTAATTTTGTATAAAAAGTCTGAATTTTTGTTTTAGTTTGTCATTTGCATTGTTTTGCAACTTTGTCATTCACTTTTAACTGAAAGGAAATGCTAAACAATTTGTATTGCTTGTAAGATAAAAGTGCGTTGAGCAAATAAAATACGGAAAAACACCTTATTACGATATTTGGTAATATTTCGAAGCAAAAAAATATTCCTTATATATTCAACGCAAAGGCCAAGTTATTAATTGTAAAATAATTCTATATTATGTTATTTGAAGATGGCGTTTCTAAAATATAAACAACTTAATTAAAAATCGGAAAGTTTTGAAATAGGTTTGTAAAATTTGAGTTTTTCTTCCCCCATGAATAAAGACGAGACAGACGAGATTTGTAGAACCTTTCACCTTTCCAAAGTATTTTGGTCTGACCGGTCAACAACTTTTTTGGGTGGGATCCTCACTCTATGCACTCCTAGTCACTCTAGTATTTTCATTTCATCGCTCTAATATACTCCTAGTCATTCTAGTTTCTTCATTTCCTCACTATAATATACTCCTAGTCACTCTAGTATTTTCATTTCCTCACTATAATATAATCCTAGTCATTCTAGTCTTTTTATTTCCTCATGTTAATATACTCCTAGTCACTGTAGTGTCATTGTTATTACTTTAATGCACTCCTAGTCACTGTATTGTATTCATTTATTCACTCTAATGCACTCCTAGTCACTCTAGTATTTTCATTTCCTCACTATAATATACTCCTAGTTATTCTAGTCTATTCATTTCCTCATGTTAATATACTCCTAGTCATTCTAGTTTCTTCATTTCCTCACTATAATATACTCCTAGTTATTCTAGTCTATTCATTTACTCATGTTAATATACTCCTAGTCATTCTAGTTTCTTCATTTCCTCGTGTTAATACACTCCTAGTCACTGTAATATCTTTGCTTCCTTACTCTAATACACTCCCAGTCACTGCATTGTCTTCATTTTCTCACGCTAATACACTCCTAGTCACTCTAGTGTCTTCATTTCCTAAATTTAGCTTAAGCATACACGCATCAATATTTTGAGAGTTTTCAATTTTATTTGTAATGTTAAATTAAGATATAATTAGGTTAGAAACAGTTCTATATAATTAAGAAAGGTTTTTATTGTTATTTTAAGTTGTTGCTGATCAATATTGATTGCAAATAAGAATATTTTGGCTGAAGTTGACTCCAATATTAATGCATTACTCCACTTCAACGTGATCGTTTGTTTCATCTGTGAACGAGTGTAGTATCCCATGCCCCTCCACCTCATTATTTCACCCCCCCTCCTCCTCCCTCGTTCGTTCGGCCTCCTCAACCCATCTTCAATCACATCCTGTTCGGGCAAAACATTCGTCTTCGTACAACATGGTTGCAATGGAGACCACAACCCAGTCTTGGAATGATGTTGAGCAAATAGTTTTGTTTTGTTAATCCCGTGACTTATTTTTTATTTTTCTTGCATGTCCATTAATTTTTTTTCTTGTTTCGAATTCGTTTTATTGTTAAATTAGTTAACTTATTGTATTTTTGAGGGGGGGAAATACCCAACTGTACTTCATCAGCACGTAGGTTGCGGAGTATGTTAAACCAAAATAACCGCTCACGTGTTTGTTTACCAAAGCATCACATTTGTAACGATAATCCACTTCCATAAATGTAATCTTGTTTTCATCGACACTGAAAGGAAAGATTATGTTGATCCAGGACGCAGAAATACATTTTTGAAGTCAAGTTTGACGGATGTTTTCAACTTTGGGGAACAGTTTTAAAGATCAATTGCAACTTCTTCTGTCTGATTTCAAAATACATTCCCACATTCTTGGGTAACAAAGATGATCACGAAAATGGTGTCAAATTGCCAGACTAGTAACAAAAAAAAACAAATAATTATCATTTCAAACGGACCTGGACAAATAAACATCAACACAATTACAGTCCACAAAATGCAAAGTGAACTCATTGTTTGTTTTACATTTTTTGTTATTTTTAATAAGCATAAAGAAAAAATTCAAATAAACTTTGATCTATTTATTATTTTTTATTGTACTGTTGTGGAGGTTTAAAAATATAGAATGTTTAATATCGAGGGAGTAATTCCACTCCTACATGGCGATAGGTTTGCTAATGGGTTACTTAGAATGTGTTTGCATCACCATAAAATTCGATTCTTTTTTACAATTTTTATTACTTTTGTATAAAAACCTGTTTTGGTTATCTAAGTAAGGTCATCTTTATTCTGATCTTAATGTATTTTCACTTATTTGTTCGTTTTATTAAATTTTTCAACAGAATATACATTTCTGTTCATTTTATGTTTTGTAACTTGAAATTATTTGAATAGATGTGCGGCCCTGGCTCTGTTGAAAGGTTCCATTAGCTGGTGCAATTATAAACAAACATTTGAACTGCTTGAATATTTTATTTTATTAGTAATTAAACTAAATTTATTACTTTATACAATGTGAAATGTGAAAATGTTTTCTATTAAAGTAAAAATCTAACATTTAACAGAAAAGTGGATGTAAATTGATATTTTCTCGATTTAAGCGATAATTTCATTACATTTTAATAATTGTTTCGTCGTTTTATTAAAATATATTTTCATCCTTGTTGGAGTTAGTTCACAAAAGCTTTGATAAATGCATTAAATAATACACCAGTCGAGTTGACTTCACTATTTCATGTCGTTGAAATGTATATTTTCAAATTTTTATGTTTGAAATGTATATGTTCAAAATATGTTCAAATTTAGAAACAAATAGAAAATTCAAAGTAATGTAATGCAACGAAAACACAAAAAAAATTAATCATAGAATTTAAATCCATTTTAGAAACTGAACATTATCTTGTTTTTGTTCATATGCAATACCAAAATAAGGAGAAACCTCAGTGCTAATTCTACGTTTATTTTGTACACATGACTGACTAATAATTCTATGTATATGTTGCACACATGACTAACATTTCCATCTGTATGTTGCACACATGACTAACATTCCCATGTGTATTTTGCACACATGACTTATAATTGTGTGTGTATGCTGTAGACATGAGTTATAATTCGATGTATATGTTGCACATATCACTAATAACGAAGGGTGTATGTTGCATACATGACCAAAATAAATTATGTATGTTACACACATGACTAATAAAAATATGACTAAAATTTATGTGTATGTTGCCCTTATGACTAAAATTTATGTGTATGTTGCCCATATGACTAATAATTTTATGTATAAATTGCCCATATGACTAATAATTTTATGTATAAATTGCCCATATGACTAATAATTTTATGTATATATTGCACACATGACTAAACATTCTATGTGTATGTTGCCCACATGAAAAATAGTTTGATGTGTATGTTTCACATGACTAATAAACAAGTGTGCGTGCATGCAAGTGAATATGTTGATATAAGCCGTGCTGTTCATATTTAATTTAACTTTTGCTTCCCTCAGACAAGCAAAAGAGAACCAGATTGACTGGTTTATTACCTCCACAACTCCAAACTATTTTCTTCTTCTTTAATGGCTTCGCGTCGGCCATTTCTGCACGATTTTCGTCGACCTCTTTTGTGCCTCGTAATCCAATCGAATGGTCGACGTCGCTTCATTGCTGGCTTTGGTTGTCCTAAAAAGTTTATTCCCAGATCAAATTCAAAGGTTCTCTGAGGTTAAGTTCAAAAAATATTTGCAGCTGAAATTCAAAAGTTTCTCTGAGGTTAAATTAATAAAAATACAGATGAAGGTAAACATTTTTGAAGTAAAGTTTAATTGTTTTTGAGGTGAAATTCAAAGTTTTTTTGAGGTCAAATTGAAATGCTTTTTTGATGTGAAATTGAAATGTTTTTTGAGGTGAAATTCAAATGCTTTTGAGGTGAAATTAAAAAGATTTTGAGGTGAAATTCAATTTTTTTTGAGGTAAAATTCAAATGCTTTTTTGATGTGAAATTGAAATGCTTTTTGAGGTTAAATTCAAAGTTTTTTTGAGGTGAAATTCAAAGTTTTTTTTGGAGGTAAAATTGAAATGATTTTTTGATGTGAAATTGAAATGCTTTTTGAGGTGAAATTCAAATGCTTTTGAGGTGAAATTAAAAAGATTTTGAGGTGAAATTCAAATGTTTTTTTGAGGTGAAATTAAAAAGTTTTTTTTCGAAGTTTAGTTCAAAGTTTTTTTGAGGTGAAATTTAAAGGATTTTATGAGGTGAAATTCAAAGGATTTTATGAGGTGAAATTCAAAGGATTTTTGGAGATGAGACTAAATTTTTTTGGAGATTAAATTTAAATGTTTTTGAAAATGAAATTCAAATTATTTTTGAAGGGGAGATTGGATTATTTTTTGGAGATAAGATTGAATTATTTCTTGGAGATGAAATTCAATTATTTTTTGGAGGTGAGATTCAATTATTTTTTGGAGATCAGATTCAATTATTTTTTGGAGATGAAGTTTAAATTATTTTTTGAAGATGAAATTTTAATTTTTTTTGGAGATGAAATTTAAATTATTTTTTGAAGATGAAATTTTAATTTTTTTGGAGATGAAATTTTAATTATTTTTTAGAGGTGAGATTGAATTATTTTTTGGAAGCCAAATTCAAATGAATCAATTACGAAGTAATCTTTATTTGTTAATGAATCTTAAATTATGTTTTGTTTAATATAATATTTAATTTATTTTGTTTTCTTTCAAACATAAAATGTAGTTCATAACTACATTGTGTTCTCGTTGTTTAAAAGTTTTGAACATTATTTTACAAAATAATTCAAAGAATTATACAAAATTGTTGAAAATGTTCACTTTTGCTTTTAAAATATTTCCGTGAAATATTTATTGTAAAGTTTTGAGAAATATTTCTATATTTTAAATATCAAATTACTTTTGTAATATCAAGTTTCTTATTTTTGTTTATTGGTTACATTAAAGAGAATAAAAAAATATAAGCTTGTGTATATAGTCCATATTAATGGCAACAATTCGCTTTGTTCTTTCCTTCTTCCTCTATTCTTCTTTCTGTCTTTCTTTCTTTCTTCCTCAGTTCTTCTTTCACTCTTCCTCGGTTCTTCTTTCAATCTTCCTCTGTTTTTCTTTCATTTTTTCCTTTGTTCTTCTCTCATTCTTCTTCTGTTATTCTTTCATTCTTTCTCAATTCTGCTTTCTTATGTTCTTATTTCTTGTTTGTTTTTTTTTTCATCTGTTTTTCTAAGTTGTGTTCTTCTTTCTTCTGTTTCTTTATCTTTTCCTCTGTTCTGTTTTTCTTTCTTCTGTTTTCCCATTGTTCTGTTTTTCTTTCTTCTGTTTTTCCATTGTTCTGTTTTTTTTTGTTTTCTTTCTTCTGTCCTTCCACTGGTCTGTTTTCTTCTGTTTTTCTTTTTCTGTCCTTCTTCCACTCGTCTGTTTACTTCTGTTTTTCTTTCTTCTATTATTTTTCCTATGTCATTTTTCCTCTCTTCTGCTTTATTAGGTTCATATGTTCTTCTTTCATTCTTCCTCCGTTTTTCTTTCTTATTTTCCTGTTATTTATTCTGTTGTTTCTCCTTTGATCTGCTTTATAATGTTCATCTTTCTTCTTTCCTCATTTCATTCTTCCACCATTTGCTTGGTATATGTTGTAGCAAATATGAGAATTCTCTTTTGTAAAGAGTATTTGTTCAAAGCTTTTCTTTGAGTAATTAATAATATTAATAATGTTGCAATAATATTGTTAATTAATTATAAAGCATAATCACAAAAAAAACTTTCAATAAAATTATACTTTCTAGAAGAACAAATCAACATTAATATATATTATTAATTTAATGCAACTCTTCTTGTTTATTGTTTAATTGTATTTTGACCAGCAATACATTGTTTATCGCATAACTATATTTTGAACGGCAGTAAATTGTGTTTTAAATATAACATTAAATCGATGTAATCGATCAGGATAAAGAAAAAACATTTCCTCGGGTACGTAACATAATGAAAGAAAAGTTTGAATGATGATGTCATTAAGTAAATGTTCGGTCCACCAAAACGAGCCTAACATTGAACCGAAAAATGAGAATTTGCTTCATCTGAGGTGACGCCATGACCGCGAGGTCAGCGCGGGTCGCTGTGGTTGGTCTGGTATGCGTCGGTTGCCAATAAAGCCCTGCAGCGCTTCACTTCGCCACCCTTTGATGCGGATAAATAAATAAATAAATAAATATTCAACTTTCTTTCGGTTTTGTTCTTGGACTATTTCATGGTGGGAAAGCTCTAACACTCTAATATTTTTGAATTTGATTTCTCGCATCATAAATTTAATATTTTCTAAAGATTTTTTAGTAAAGTTCCGATTAACCGAGTTATAGATTGTTTGAGTCACTTAAATTTCAAAACGGAGTTATAGATTGTCCAAGTAACCTAAATTTAAAAATGGCATTATAAATATTTTGAGGGGTTGTGAACAATAAAAATGTTAGATAAATGTTTTGTAAATTCTGAAAGTGTAGATTAATTTTTCCATTTTTTGCTCCATGAAAATGATGACATTTCTTAATCGATCATTTACTGTAGCCATAGTTTATTTTTAGAAATTCGTATGAAAAGGTTCACATAATTTGTTGTCTTTATTTATTCGAGACATACAAACAAATGAACACCCTAGCTGGAACATAACAAGTTCAACCACAGCTGATGCTTTAAATTGTTGTTTGTTTGTATTTATTCGGAGAAACAAACAAAGAAACAAACACCTTAACTGGAACATAACACAGCTGATGCTTTACATTGTTGTTTGTTTGTATTTATTCGGGAGAAACAAACAAAGAAATAAACATCTTAACTGGACCAACACAGATGATGCTTCCAGAACATGTTAGAAAAATGCACATCCCCGCCAACTGCATTCATCTAGAAAATATTTTTGTTGTTAATGTTATTTCAGTTAAATTGGTCTGTTGCTATTTATATGATTTGTTATGTTGTGAAATACGTCTGAATAACATTGAATTAGACTTAGCTAAAATGAAATATAAGTTCTGTTTATTTGTAATTTGTTCAATAATGTTGAAGTGTTTTTGGTTGAAATATTTGTGATGAAAGAAATAAAACTGATTAGATTCTGACATTTAGAGCGTTTCTGTGTCTAGACATTTTTGTGAAAAGTTCTTGGTGGAATGTCGCGTGATCCATCTGTAGAAAATGAAATTCATCGCCAAGGGCGTGAATAAGGTAGAAAGGTCGACCTTGTAGCAGCTCCTTAAAGTCCTGGACATCCTAAACAAAAGTCCTGGACATCGTTCAAAAAAGTCCTGAACAATGAAGACAGAATCATTGCATCGTTGCAACAAATTCGTCTACGATGTAAAAGTCTAAAATACAGCTGAAGCCGTGTGGATGTTTGTATGTGTGTATGTATATATCCGTGTGGATGTTTTTATGTGTGTATGTATATATCCGTGTGGATGTTTGTATGTGTGTATGTATATATCCGTGTGGATGTTTGTATGTGTGTATGTATATATCCGTGTGGATGTTTGTATGTATGTATATATCCGTGTGGATGTTTGTATATATCCGTGTGGATGTTTGTATGTATGTATATATCCGTGTGGATGTTTGTATGTATGTATATATCCGTGTGGATGTTTGTATGTATGTATGTATCCGTGGGGATGTTTTGTATGTATGTATGTATCCGTGTGGATGTTTTGTATGTATGTATCCGTGTGGATGTTTGTATGTATGCATCCGTGTGGATGTTTGTGTGTATCCATATGTATGTATGTATCCGTATGGATGTTTGTATCCGTGTAGATGTATGTATGTCTTGGGCGGATAAACAAAAGAACACCTGTGACCCAACAAGGCAACTGTGTCGCCCGGGGCTGCAATCAACGTGGCCCGTATCCCTGTTGTATTATGTCATATACGGGCCCTGAATTACAACGAACTTATTAACACTTTTGTCTAATTGTGCAGCTGGCTTTTCTTGGCTCGATAACATCAAATATTATTTTCTCCTCACAAAATCGTTCTCATTATTCTCTATTTTGTATTAATTATATTAATTTATATTTATTATAATTTATTCTAGTTTAATCATCTGATTAAATCCCGTTTCAGGGGAAAACAAACAAAGACTTTATTTAATTTTCGTTTGTGATTTTCTCTTTAATAACCTCGGGTCATCTTCAGAGTTCAAAGCTAAGCAAAATCTTTTGTTGAACTGTTTTGAATATATAATTTTCATTTAATTTCTTAAAGTATCTATCAAATGAGGTTTATCATATGTTACATTCAAAGAGGGTTTCTTCAGCAAGGCTGTTTAAACCAAGATGTATAAAGAGAAAAATGTAGTGTGTATAGAAGCATATTGTATATTAAATGTTGTATAGTGTGTGTATAGAAGCATATTGATTGTATAGTAAATATGGTGTGGTGTGTATATATAAGCATGTTGTATAGTAAATATTGTATAGTGTGTGTATAGAAGCATATTGTATAGTAAATGTTGTATAGTGTGTATATAGAAGCATATTGTATAGTAAATAGATTATATTTTGCACAGTTTTTGCCAAGTCACGGTGACGTCAGCATTTTCACTGATTTTGAGTCGTCCAACCAAAGAAGCCATCCATCCCACTCCTCTGTTGCCTTGTCATTGTTGACCAATATGAACTCAGTCTCTCCTTCGGACAATGTAGTTTCGAGTTTTGCAAGTTATTCCCAACACTGAACGCCGATGCATACTTCAGTGGATGTAAGCTGTTAGGTTGTATAGCTTATGCATCATGTGTGGCTTGGTATAACATGTGTGTTGATATGCATATTATGTGGTGTGTTGATATGCATATTATGTGATGTGGTGCATATGTATAATATGTGGTTTGTTGTTGTGGGTGCACTTATGTAGTAACGTTTTTAGTGTGTGTATATCGATCCAAAAATATTTAATTAAAATGTATTATGTTGGTTTTCTTGATTGAACACTTACTGAAGAATTATTTTCCTCTAAATGAATTTATAGAATTATTTCAATATCCTTTGTGTATATGCCTTCTGTACCAAGTTTCGTTTAAATAAAATACTTTCTTTTCCAAAAATAGAAATATTTTGTTAGTGCAATCATGTGTTCCTTTTAATTACTACACTTATTGATTTTTAACCTGTGTGGTATGCTATAGTACCACAGAAAGCAGATTATGAGGCATTGTGAATCCATTGTATTTTTTTGTTTGCTAATGATATAAGATTACAAATGTATTTATTATTTTAATCCTCGTTTACGTCGTAATTAAAGCCCATAGTGGATTGCTATCCTTGACAAACATTAACCAACCACTTCTTCCTTGGTGATAAAAAAATAAATGCTACGTCAGTGACAGAAATATGCTGTGTTTTAGTTGTCTTCGATTTATCTATTGGATGGCTCCTGGAATTGATCTTCTTTCTTGGCACTTACAAACTACTTGAATCACTTTAATCCCAGTGTAGTTTTGCATCTCTAATGAGGATTAATTTCCTTGGATATCCTTGTCTCTAGCTGTTTAGGACGCCAGACTAAACATACAAACGAGTTTTCTCTTCTACCCATTTGCTTGGATTATCTTTTCATTTTTTCGTTAATGTTTTTATTTTTCCTATTACCCTCTATTTCTCATATTTGTATTCCTCTTTCTCTTTGGTCTTCTTTCCCTCTCTCCCCCTCACTCCCTCTCTCCCCCTCACTCCCCCTCTCCCCCTCACTCCCCCTCTCCCCCTCACTCCCCCTCTCCCCCTCACTCCCCCTCT
>JARUHE010000047.1:25894-35923 GCA_031471125.1 Archaeomysis grebnitzkii | reverse complement strand
AAGACAAAGAAGACCTAATTGAAATATTTAAGTTGGCAAAAGTTTTCAGTAGCTACAGTTTAAAGTAGATGGTCAATAAATAATAAAAAAGAATACAAATAGAAATCTTAAACATAACAAATACTTATTTCTGACACCCTGGTTTGAAAACTTTTTTATTCAAGGATAAACCATGTATTTTATTAAAAATAAATTGCAAAGCTCACATAAAAATAATCTCAATTAAGACAAAACTTTTTTCACCAAATAATTTTAATCGTGATAAACATTTTAATTGTATAATGCTTCAATGAATGAAACTGGGAAGTATTTATGAATACCAGAAAACTAATTATCGCACTCTGTCAATAGGTGCTTAGTTTTTGGTTTAATCAAACACCTGATTTGAATCTCTACAAAAAAAGTAGCTAAACAAGCATATACATTAAATGCCTGACCATTTAATTGAATGCTTCATTTTCATTTGCTTTGTAATTATAAGCTTCAAGCTTGAGGCTTGCATAAACACCCGTTTGTGAATACAGTATTTCAATGGCAACTAAAAATTGTCTTGATTAAGCGAGTGAACCTTAGCCATCAAGTCACGCCAAGAATTTTTCCGATATTGACCAAGTGTTATTTGATGATTTGTCCATGTTTCTGTTTTTACGTTGTCTTTAAGTTTTTATGTTTAGGTTTGTTTCGTTTGTTTCGTTTGTTTTTGTTTGTTTCGTTTGTTTTTGTTTGTTTCGTTTGTTTTTGTTTGTTTCGTTTGTTTTCGTTTGTTTCGTTTGTTTCGTTTGTTTTTGTTTTGTTTATGTTGGTTTTATGTTTTTTTATGTTTTGTTTAATTTCATGTTTACTTTTGATAATTCATTACCGACTGTGACTAACTTTGATTTCCTTTGCAGGCATACGAACTGTCTACCCTGACGGGCACTCAAGTGATGCTGCTCGTGGCGTCCGAGACGGGTCACGTGTACACGTTCGCCACGCGCAAACTGCAGCCCATGATCACCTCCGAGGCTGGCAAGGCGCTGATCCAGACGTGCCTGAACTCCCCGGACCCGCCTCCGCAACACATGCACCAGGACCAGCGCATGTCCGCCACCGGGTACGAGGAGACGGAGCTCACCTACGCCGTCAACGACGAGGAGCACAAGGTGAGGTCGATGTACTCGGCGCCCCTCCAGATGCACCAACCTTCGCCTTCCCACCACGCCGCCGCCGCCGCCGCAGCCGCCGTCGCCATTCAGAGCCACCACCACCACCACCATCACCACCAACAGTACCAACACCCACATGCACCCCCCACCCCCCACCTAACCCCACCCGCTGCCTCCACCCCTCACCACATGGCGCACCACCTCGCCCAGACACCCAACTCACATGCTGACCATAACTCCCTCTCCCTCCACCAGCACCATGTGCTCAACAACCCCCAGACCCCCCTACCCTCACACTCCCCCCTGCAATCACACTCCCCCATGGGCACTCCCTCCCCCACCTCACCCTACCCAGGGCTCCACCACCACCCTCACTCACACCACATCACCACACACACGCGGTAATTGCATGTCAGGTGGCAACCAATAGATAGGCTGGATTCACTATTCAGAATGGGTTTCCATTGTAGCTCTAGCAACACAATAGTTTAGAGGCGACATTTAATACAATCCGAGATTATAAAGCATTTCAATTGACATAAAAAAGTTCTAAAATTTGCTGAACTTAAAAATTAATGCCTCGAAGTATAGAAAACGTTTTACGTTGAAGTTCCTTTACAAAATCGATTTTATCTTAGCATTAATTTACTTAATCGTTCAATAATTCTATAACATATTAATGCTGCCATCACTAATACAGATTCGTAAATTATTCTTAGTTTAGACTAACATAGACAAGAAATAATTCTTTTTGAGGAGCTTAGTCGAATGTTTCCATAATTTTTGGGTATAGATAATTTAGCTTAAGTTAACATATGCAGAGGAGATGCTTTTCTCTGCAACTATGATCTCTGTTAGGAAACACTCGACCGACTTTCTTGTTGCTCGTCTACCACCAACTATTTTTTTACCTTTTTGGCATTCCTTCAATTTCAATCGTCAAATGCTGTCTTCAAAGTGACTTTTGGCTGTTTTTGACACTTTTTCGCACAAATTCTTCATCTTTAGGACAAAGCATCCATAAAAAAAGTTTCCATTGCAATATTTCTGTAATCGATATTATTTTGAATTATTCAAACTACGTCCGTTTATTTTTATGTAAATATTATATATACATATATTATATTTAGTAAGTATCATCAATGTGGTGCTTCACAAGCTTTATCGAACCTGACCTTGTATATAGTTAACTTTTATTATATAAATTTAGTTCAATGGAGTCTTTAATATTCCTATGAATCCAAAAAAATATGTTTACTACTTTAGATAGAATATCCGTCCATAGATGTGTATAGAAATGAATTCTTTTCCACATTGGAAATATTATTTTGTTCTTGTTATTAATAGTACTAAAATATTAATATAAACATAATAACAATAATACATTAATAATAATAATAATTATAGGGGACGGAACATTAGAATATTCTTCTTTCATAATTTAAATATTCCCAAAGTATAATATTTCGATTCAGAAGTATATTTAATTTAATTGCTTAAATGTTTTTCGTGATAGAATAAATCAATCAAAGTCATTAGTAGTCGTCCAAAAATTTGATCTACGAATAATAGGTTTTAAATGTCGAGAACTATGAATAGCTTTAGTAGTGTAAAATAACCTCACTTTTATATTTTCATTAAAAATGCAGAATAGCTGAGGATTGTGTTTTCTTGTTCTTGTTATAGGCAAGGCGGTCTTATAGACATTGATACAATGTATTATGAAGACAGATCTTATTTATGTGCATTTATTTAATTAAAGACACATTTCAATGTCATTCAATAGATTAAACTTTTTACATTAATTATTAAATCATCAAATCTGATTACTTTGGTCATTAATTTTGATAATTAAAGACTTCATAGAGGTAATTTGAAATGCAAATTCTAAAGTATATTCATTTAAGAAAAGTTGAATACAAAAACACAAACATTTATCATTGGTACTGTTGGTTAATCATCTCGCATCTATACACACTCACACGCGCGCGCACGCACGTTTTGGAGCTTTGTTACGGTTTTGATTTTTAGATGACAATGAACATGAGTTTGTTGGTGGGCGTATTTCTACATCAACCTTGAAAATAATTTGTCATGAAAGCTGATGAAGTATATTCAAAGCTTAACAATTATTTTATACAATTAAAAATTATTTTCGTTTATTAAATTAAGATTATTTTTTAAATGTGACTTGCATTTGATTTGATATGAACCTTGAATTCATTAGAAATACTTTCACCATATATGAAAGTCTTGTTACACTTTGTTTTAACAGTCACGTCACTATTTATTTAAAGTTTTATTTACAAAAATCCTAAATTTAAGATGAGAAATATGCCTAAACATCAAAGTAAAAACATTTCTATGTTATTTGTTGTACACATAGTTTAGACTTTTCTTTTGCATCTTGTCATTCTATATATTTTTTGTTTTCAAAATATTCTTTAATTTGTTTTGTGGTTTGATTAGATAAAATTTTATTTTTTATTGCAAATAAGATTTTAATGGTGTTAATTTAATTATTTAAAGATTTCTGATTAATTTGTAAACCTTTTTAAGACATTGCTGATTGTGTCATATTACTCTTGAAAATTAAATCTTTGCAATGCTTTTATTTTATATACATTTTATCAAAATAGATTAATCGTATATAATTAAACCATAATTAAGGCCAATTATAATTTGTTTGTAGAATAAGTACAACTGCCAAAGAAATAAGAGTCAACAGCTGAAAAATTATGCATTTAAATGTTATAAATTATTTTGTTGGCTGTTATAGAACATTGAAATATAAATAACCAAAATATTCATATTTCAGTTTTGTCTATAAAACGGATTAAATAATTTAAATTGTTTTTTAGGTGACAATGATTCTTATTTCCTGGGCGATTACAATCTTACTATTCCAATTAACGTTTTTAAAAGTATATCAAATCATGATGACTTGTTTCTATAGCTATAGATCAGTTGATTGGTTTTTGAATATTTCATTAGAATCATTTTTAACCTTCAATTAAATTTGTCGTTTTCATAGTAGATTGTATCTTTAAAATGTCTTAAATTTGATAAAATGTAAACCATTAAACATTTATACTTAAAGTTAAAGATATTTTGTCCAGGCTTTAGTTGATTTGAACTCTTTTATGTGTTTATTTATTAAATCAAAAATGTTTTTGTGAGCTTTTGCATGCTTTAAATTTTGTTTTGTTAGTTTATAGATTGTTTTTGTGTGTTCAAAATCTTTATTCATAAAAATGTCAATGAAATATTGTCCAAATGTTATGCATGGTTTTACAAAATTTAATAATTGTTGAAAAAAGTTAGGTAAGTACAAAGTTAATTGTTTATTGAAAATTGTATTTTGCAATATCTGTCAGAAGGGATCCATTGTCTCATCTCTTGCAATTTTATTTGCAAAGCACTTTTATAGAATGTAAAAAATAATATAAATGTGTGGTTTTGAGAAATTGATGCATCACTCCACCATATAAAATCAAAATCATCCCACTCATTGAGCCAATTATTCCACCGCTCATTTCTTTGGATTCAACGAGGTTTTGGAATCCATAGAACCTGTAATTCTACATAAATTTATTATGCTTTTCAAATGTTGCTCATAATTACAATTTGATTGCCTTCACTTTCTGTATTTTGAAAATTTACAATGGCCTTTTCTCACAAAATCATCAACTTACTCACTTGAGGTGTGCATCAAACAATGAATTTTTACTTCCCATTCCTATTCTTGGCTCCTTCTAAATATTATGGTTTACAGGTTGGTCCTCAAAATATTTGCAATGGTTTCCTTTCTGACAGACACCGTTTATTTTTATCAATTATAAAATATTATTTGAGACTTTTGAATTCTTTGAAATGTTTATATCTTCTATATTATGAAAATAATTCATAAGGTGTTATGTACATTAAACATTTATTACCGTACTGTAATGCTCCGATTTCGGCATTGAACACATATGTTTGACATACCATTTAAATATAATTTGAAAAGGTTAAAAATATTTATTAAATCTATGTATATTGACTAAAGCTGTTCTTGCATTTTTATTCACAACAAAAGTGAGAGATTTAAAATAAAAGATAGAATAAATTACTAAAAATAATTCAAAATACTTTTCTCGTATACCGTACATAGAATCATGAGTTGAGTGTAAATTTGATATGTAAATAACTTTTCTAGAAATAAAAATACATCAAAAATATTTATTTTTAAATGTTTCAATTGATGGTATGTGCCATGCCATTTGAAGGCATTTTATTTATTTCAATTACTAGTCTTTATTTATATAATAATTATTAGAAATATTTTAAATGTTGGGATTTCTCCTTTGATTCTACTTCTAGAATTATAACCAAGATTTCCAGTGCAAATTCTTTTATGTGTACATAAACCTGCGTATGTGTTGTGTGAAGGAAAGAGTGTAAATGAAATTCTTGCACGAGCTATCCAATATAAAGTGCTGTATCTGCACGAGCTATCCAATATAAAGTGCTGTGTGTCTGCACGAGCTATCCAATATACAGGTGCTGTGTGTCTAGGCACACGACGAAGATTCTTCCAGTAAAGACTTTAGTGCTCAGCGTAGCTTCAGATCTAGTCCTTGGAAGAACTAACTGAGCTGCAGTTGAGGTGTCTTTACGCGTTCAAAAATGGTGCCATGAATTGATGGTTGTATAAAGTAATAATTAATCTTAATGTTTATCATTTACTGTTTATATAATAATAATAATAATATATTAACAAATACTTTTATATTTTACTGATTATTAATAATTATAATAATAACTAAATGTGCCATTATTAATGTTATATTTGTTAAAAATGTTATTTCAATAATAACACCTGATGTTACAAATGATTTATTATTTCAACCTTTATACTTTCTGTAATAAGCTGTGAAGAAAATGAGAACAACTTTTTAATTGGGGTTGAAATATTTTGGAAAAACTAAACGGAAATAAAATATAAACAAAACTTTGTGAAAAATAGATTATTGAAAATGGAATTTCGAAGCAAGACAATGAAAATAGTCAAAATAAACTGAAAGATTAATTCAAATTATTTTATTGAGGGAATACAACGAAGATATTGAACGTCCGGTCTGGTTAGTGATTTATAACACTAAATATATTTTAAAATAGTTACGGCTTTAATCGAACTTTACCGATATCTGTCCCGCTTCACATATCAACCCTAATCTACTGGTCACATCAAGTAATGTATACGCTGATGTTATGCAACCGACATATGGTGCGTCATCTAAACCAGGGTTAGCTTAGCATATGCGATCTTAAGAGAGTACAGCCACGTTCAAATTACCAAAGAAATAGCCTTAGATCGAACTGACGCGAATCGTTGATATGTATAATGAAGAATAATAATATTTATAATATGGAAACAGCTGAATATTCATAATGAAGAAATCATCTTAATGTTTATAATGAAGAAAAAATGTTTATAATAATGAAACAGTTAAATATTTATAATTAAGAATCGTTTTAATATTTATAATGGAGAAGAATGGTATTTATAATAATGAAACAGTTAAATATTTATAATTAAGAATCGTCTAAATATTTATAATGGAGAAGAATGATATTTATAATAATGAAAAAGCTAAATATTTATAATTAAGAATCGTCTAAATATTTATAATGGAGAAGAATGACATTTATAATAATGAAACAGTTAAATGTTTATAATTAAGAATCGTCTAAATATTTATAATGAAGAGGGATGATATTTATAATAATGAAACCGTTAAATATTTATAACGAAGATTCATCTAAATAGTCATAATGAAGAAAAATAATACTTATAATAATGAACCTTGAATATTTATAATAAATAATCATCTAAACATATTTTACAAAGAAAAAAAACTTCAACTATTGATATAGTTTGATTTGCTTAAATTGATAAGCTATTTTTGGATGTAATTTCATATAGACGAGTTTGACATTTTGAATAACCAAAATAAATGTATTAATGAAATTTAAATCTTTCATTAATGTTTCTCCACATTTTTGTCCTATAAATAATTCTCTATCTGAGTTGATGAAGCAGTTGACTTTGAATTGCAAATTCATTTATTGCATAACAAATAATTAAACACGGCTGGCAAACATTAAATTTCTGAACAATTTGAAAAATAAATGATTGTTTGGATTGGTTTATATAGTATTTGCAAAAAACTTTTTTTGGGACATGGGAGAGATTGATAAAATCTACTGGTGAGGTAAAAATCCAAAAATATTTGATTATTTTTGTTCTAGAGTCGACAGTTCACTATTGGAACTTGGTAAATATGAAACTGTTGGTAATGATGTAATGAAATAAAATGGTAAAATAGTAAAATTACTGTCAGACGATGAAATTAATTATATAAAACTCTAGCAAGTGAAAAAATAAATAGTTGATTTTACATTGAAGCTGACATCTTCCGTGTTGTCAGTTATCTGCCTTGAACCTAAACTTATTCGTATATTTATATTGAAACAATTCACTTTTCTTTCACTTGTTTACAATTTGAATTTGTGTCCATTAGATAAATCCTTTTTATTTGATTCAACTACATTTATTATGGTTTGATATTGAGCAAATTACACGAGAGTATTTGATTGGAATTGTATTAAACTAGAGGAAGCAAAGCAATCTCACGTCTTTGGTAAAGGTTGTTCAGAATTAACAGGTCATTCCATTTTAAGTGAACATTCCTTTAAAATCAAAAAAGTTATGAACCCAATTTTGATTTTGGTTAACCCTTCAAAAAACATAATCCTGAAAACAACTATTGCTTAAGAAAAATAAGCATGCAAAGTTTATTTTATTGAAATTATTGAGAATGTGTAGTTCTACATTCTATGTTAAGTAAAATGAAAAACAAGAAAATTGATTTTTAAAGTTTTTAAAAAACTATCAATGTAAAAATATTTTTTTTTGTAAAATTTCCTTTCAGTAAAGGTTGTTCAGATTTAATAGTTCTTTATTTCATTCTAAGTAAACATTGTTTTAAAATAAAACATAAAAATTTTTGATTTTGTAAACCATGTAAAGCATACTTCATATCTCATTTGAAAAAAATATACAAATTTTGTTTAATTAATGTTGTTGATAGTGTATAGTATTTCATTTTATTCCATGTAAATATTCTTATGAAATAAAAACGTTTACTTTAAAATAATGCACAAAAACATAGAAACGCTCTTATTTAAAAACTCAAATTTAGAAACCAAAACCTTAATGAGAAATGATTATAATTAAGATTCTTATATTTTTTTTCTAAACAAAATTGCTCTGAAGTCTTATTTAAAACTGTAATTTTCTTTACACAACAGTTTAAAGCCTTCTATTTGAAGAGTTATGCAGATTTATAATGAGTAAAAATAGTTGATTATGACCATCTAACTGATAATCGTAAATAATTATTTTCAAAAAATGATTATCTATGAAGTTATGCACAAAACAGAATTTGAGGTTTATTTTTGAACAAGAGTTGTTTATTATGATCTTTTAATCAATATCGTAAGTATTTGTTTTCAAAAATTAATTTTTATTGAGATTTTTTCAAATCTTTTGTTACTTCATGTTAGATAGCCAGTCATTTGTGGCTAATTTGACACGGTTTCAGTGAAATTTTTCAATAATAAAGATATGAAGGATGGATACATTCCTTATTTAGAGGCTAACAATTTTTTTAAATTTTCAATTGCCTACAAAAAGGTGAAATCTGTCATAATTGTTATTCAAGCTATGAAAATAAATCCAGTAATGTTTTTAAAAGATTAAATTTCATTGCCGGTTGTTGGTTTCTTTATTTTCGTCCGTTATTGATCAACAAATTTTTGTATAGTTTTAAATTCATGGATACACATTTTCAATGAGATCATTTTTGTCAAGAATGCACAGTGAAGCTCTCAATCTTCTATTTCATCTGAGTTAGACAATGATTTAAAAGCTTACCATATATACTTCTTAAATTTCATTTTGTATGGGGGTTATTATACTTCTTAGTTTCCTTTTGTATGGGGGTTATTATACTTCTTAGTATATTGAAACATGTTTTTAGTTTGTCTTTACTTTGTTTTTACTTTGCTTTGTTAATTTTCCTCTATATTATTAACTTGAATTTTTTGTTATCATTCGGGTTGATTTATGCACTAATGGATTATAAATGAAGTGTACATAAATAGTCTCCAAAGTGATCTTTTTCATAAAATGACGGCTTCCCACTTTGTGATACCCAAAATTTCGTTTATATTTCGGTACGAGGCAGCAAATTGGTTGAATAAAATATATTTGTTTTGTGTTTTGGTTTGTTTATGGATTAGAATGAAGTGTGTACATGAATGGTCTGTTAGGTGATTTTTGGTTGAATGATGTTTTCACACTTTTACACCCCTTTTTGATTGGCTTATCTGATAAGAAGAAAAAATATTTTTCTAGTTTTTAAAAAATATATTATGAACAAATTTATATATGTCCATACAATTATTATTTGACATTAACTGATCAAATTTAAATTAGAATTTTTCTATTATGCTTTGACTTGCATATTTTTATATGCTTCATAAAAAATAGTTGTTGGAATCAATCAAGTACTGTACATTAAATCCTTTATTATAAGGGTTTAAAGTTTATAGATGTTTAACAACATTCTTAGAAGTGTCAACTAGAGTTGAATTATTGCATCATCCTTAGCAGAATTTGTCACCTTGGGAGAAACTGAAAGTGAAAATATTTTGACACGAAAAATTCAACTGAGGGGAGTTATATGAAAAGACTCATCTGTGTCCATTCAACTGATTATATTTCAAAATGTTGATGTAGCTCAAAAGATGTTTATCGTTTTTTATGATCGTTAAA
>JARUHE010000045.1:6986-24050 GCA_031471125.1 Archaeomysis grebnitzkii | reverse complement strand
AATATTGTTATAAATATTTTTTTTCCAAAAATTAACATTTACGGAGTTATAATCAAAAA
This sequence comes from Archaeomysis grebnitzkii, assembly GCA_031471125.1. Classification (NCBI taxonomy): domain Eukaryota; kingdom Metazoa; phylum Arthropoda; class Malacostraca; order Mysida; family Mysidae; genus Archaeomysis; species Archaeomysis grebnitzkii. Next base: position 23,991 of record JARUHE010000045.1, on the reverse strand, counting down.
ACCCTCAATTTTTAACTCGAAAAAAATTTGAGCAAAAGTTTAAAGTTTTTTGTTTGAAGAGTTACAAAAAATGTTATTGAAGAAAAGTTGTTTTGTATGACCATACAATCAAAATTGCCAAAAGTAATTTTTTTTCGAAAAACCCACCTTAAAAATATTTATAGTCAAAAACAGTTTTGGAATTTTTTTTTTCATAAAATAGACATTTATTGAATTATAGCCGCACGAGATTGCAGGTCATCTATGGCTAGTTGTATTTAGAAATTTTTCATCAAAAATGAAATTGATTTTTTTTTCTTTAATATCTTTCTACAATTTTATTCATTTAATGCAAATTGATTTTATACATAATTATAAACATTTATTGAGCATTAATCTTTCAAAAATTGATACTTACCGAGCTATAGACAAAAAACGCATTTTTAACTCTTTATTTTTGATCAAAACTTTAAAGTTTTTTTTATTCGAAAAGCTACAACAAATTTTGTTTATAATGACCATCTAACCAATACTATTGAGTCAATTTTCTTCAAACGTTAACATTGACGGAGTTATAGTTGAAAAATATAACGTTTCAACTCAAAGGTTTTTGAGAAAAAATTTAAAGAATTTGAAGTATTACAGAAATTGTTTATTAAACAAAAGTTGTTTGTTATGATCATTTGACAAATATTGTTTTTTGTTTGAGAAGTTACAAAAAAAAATTTGTTGAGCAAAAGTTATTTATAATGACCATCTACCAATATTACCAATAATAATTTTTTCATACAATAAATAATATTTATCGAATTATAGCCACAGAATAGAATGTTTGTTTACTTCACGCGAGATTGCCGGTCATCTATGGCTAGTTTCCAAAAATCAAAATGTATGGAGTTATAGCCAAAAAACAGATTTTATAGAGAGCCTAATTTTCACCAAAAGTTTAAAGTTTTTTAAGGAGTTCCAGAAATTGTTATTGAATAATAAATGTTTATAATGACCATCTAAACAGTAGTGCCACGAACAAAAATGTTTTTTTTCTTCATAATTTCAATATCTGTCAAGTTATACCTAAGGCAAAAAACATAATTTTTGTTTATCTGCCATCTATGGCTAGGTAAAGAAATGCTTAATTATATTTATACAGTGAAACCTTAATAGTCCTGCTCTTTGGGGGTTCAGCAGTGTAAAACGTCCCTTATGTCAATATAATTATGCATCCTTCACTTCTTCACTTTTTTCCGAAAGATTTGTTTTGAAGGAGTGGAAACACTGTTCTGTAATAGGCTTTTATTGACCATGCTATTAGGTGAAAGTCCTATAAAGGTTTGTTTTTTTCCATCATCGTCTGCATTTGGAAATCAATTAATATTTAACTACTTTATTTGAAAAGTTACAGAGGGCTGTAATTTAATAAAAGTTGTTTGTTTTAACCTTCCCGCTAATTTTGTCATAAATAATTTTTCAAGAGTTAATAGTTCTAGAGTAACAGCAAAAAAGACTTGATTTCGTAATTCTAAACATTTTTGAGCAAAAGCTTGGAGATTTTTTTATTTAGAAAGTTGCGGAAAATTTTGTTAAACAAACGATTTTTTTATTATGACCATCTAATCAATTCTACCAAGAATAATTTTTTTCATAAATCAATATTGATGAAGGTGTAGCCAAAAAACAGAAGGTTTGTTTACTTCAAGCAAGATTATCAGTTATCTATAGTTAGCTTAATGTTTATATTTTTTGTTTCAGGTTCAAACTTTCTCCATGCCTGAACCTAGTTATGCAGTGCAAAGCTCACCTCAGGCCCGTTATGGAGTACAAAGCACTCCTCAGGGACGTTATGGAGTACAAAGCACTCCTCAGGGACGTTATGGAGTACAAAGCACTCCTCAGGCATGTTATGGAGTGCAAAGCACTCCTAAGGCTCGTACTCTTTTGCAAAGCACACCACAGGCCCGTTATGGAGTGCAAAGTACTCCTAAGGCTCATACTCTTTTGCAAAGCATACCACAGGCCCGGTATGCAGTGCAAAGTACTCCCCACAACCGTTATGAAGTGCAAAGCACACCTAAAGCCCATCCTGTAGTGCAAACAACACCTCAGGCCCGTTCTACAGTGCAAAGCACACCTAAGCATTCAGTCTCCTTTAGACAAACCACAAACACAAATTCTTTCAGAGATGTTGCCGTGAGTTTATTTTCAACGAATATTTCTAATTTTACTCATTAGAGAATAAGAAATGAGGGTATTATGAAAATTGTTGGTATATTTTGACAGATATACCAACATTTTATGTTGTTTGTTTTAACCCTAAAAGGCCTGAATAATTACTTTTACAAGGGCTGAAATGGAAGATTGTTGTTCCTTTGATATAAATAAATTTCAATAAAAAAATGTGAAACCAAAGTTATTCCGAATGTTTTAATTCTTTCTTTATTAAATCTTATGGTTTTTCGTTTGAAATTACCCATGCTTTTATTAGACCATTTTTCATGGTGTTTCATTATTTGTATATACAAATTTACGTTTAAAGCTCATTAACTTCATATTTTACCATAAGTGAACTTAAATCTATTAATTTTACAATAGCTTAATTTAAAACAATACATTTATTTCAAAAATGTTTCAGTTATTACATGGGAATATTACATCAATACTACAAAGGTAATAAATGGCAGTTTGATTAATCACATCCGAATTGTATACTTATCTTCTGTTGACACTTTTTTCTTTAACAGAATACTGGAACAAAGTTGAGAAGAAATATTCCTGAGAAAAAACCGGTCGCAAGACATTATTATGATTCTGACAGCTCTGACATGGAAATGATTACAGTGAGTGATATTTTAAGTTTTGAAATGCAATAGTTTTTATCGAGCGTTCCGTTAGGAAAAAGCTCTATATAGGTTTTATTTTTCCGTCGGCGTCGTTGTCGTTGTCGTCGTCGTCTGCACCTGAAAATCAATAGTGTTAAAATAACTTTATTTTAAGAGTTACAGAGAACTTCCATAAACAAAAGTTGTTTGTTTTAACTTTACAGCCAATATTGTTAGAAATATTTTTTTTTCAAAAATCAACATTTACGGAGTTTTAGCCAAAAACCTTTATTTTAAAAAAAAATTGAGCAAAAGTTTAAAGTTTTTTGTTTGAAGAGTTACAAAAAAAATTATTGAAGAAAACTTGTTTATTATGACCATCCAATCAAAATTGCCAGGACTAATTTTTTTTGAAAAACCTACCTTAAAAAAGTTATAGTCAAAAACAGTTTTGGAAAAAAAATTCCATAAAATAAACATTATTGAATTATAGCCACGCGAGATTGCAGGTCATCTATGGCTAGTTATTTCCTGAATATTTTAATTCATTTGAATTTCCGAAAAGAAATACGAAAGTGCACATATCTTGGAATATGGTTGAAATGTTCCATTTGAAAATTTATTTAAAAGTTTTTTTTTCTGTAAAGAAGTTTTATTGCTGTTGAGTTGATTTGATAATATTCAATTTAAATTTTTTAATTAGAAAATAAACATTTTAGAATTGTACTTAATGAAAATAAATCTGTCTTTATTGAACCCATCTGCAACTAATGATGAAACAACAACACTAATACTAATTCAAGAAAAATATTAATTAACACTAATAATAGTACTTGTTATTCAATGATAAAACACTAACAATGAAAACTTGTTCCACAGCGCGTGGGCCGACGAGGGTTGCCGCGTGCAGCGTCACAACGTCACCCACACGACGTGCTCGTGCGACCACCTCACCCACTTCGCCGTCCTCATGGACATCCACGCCGCACCCATCGCCGCCGGACACGCCGTCGCTCTCGCCGCTATCACGTACGTCGGGTGCGTCGTGTCCGTCGTGTGTCTCGCCGCCGCGTTGATCGTCTTCCACTTCGCCAAGGGACTGAAGGTGAGACGAACTTTTTGGATGATCCAATGCAGGATGTCTTTTCAGACACTCTAGTTGGCAGAATGTCTTTTTGGACACCGCGGCGGGGTTTCATCTCGATGCAAATTCTGAATTCTTTGTCTCTCTGGACAAGCTTTCTTGATTTTTATCTTATTTATTATATTGAAATTGTTTGCAATTCTTATCCACGAATTTTGTCAACATTGAGTCCTCGAACCCAACACAACTAACCCTTTCCCTCTCCTTCCCCAGAACGACAGGGTGGTCATCCACAAGAACTTGTGTCTGTGCCTCCTGATCGCCGAGGTGGTGTTCCTGGCGGGGATCGACCAGACCCACCAGCCCGTCGCCTGTGGCGTGGTCGCCGGACTTCTTCACTACTTCTTCCTCGCTGCATTCGCCTGGATGCTGCTCGAAGGTACGAAACTTGTCTTGTTGGGCCTTTGTTGCCTGATTAATGTTGCTTTGTTAACTGTACTCAAAATAATACATAAGGGTAATCAAATAATTTTTAACAGAGTTTGTTTCGTGATGTATTGCTTGTATTATATTAAGTTAAGAGGGTGCCCCCCCTCCTTGCGAGGTGCTCTTTGCCTCTGTTTAAACTAAAATGGTTCTTCAGGAGTGCAACTGTACGTGATGTTGGTGGAGGTGTTCGAGGCTGAAAAGTCTCGCGCCCGCTGGTATTATTTATTCGCCTACGGCTTCCCTTCGATCATCGTGGCGGCCAGCGCCATCTCCGACCCCGTCAGCTACGGCACCCCGACGGCCTGTTGGTTGAACACCCAAAACTACTTCATCTTCGCCTTTGTTGGCCCGGTGTTGTCCGTCATTCTGGTATGACAGATTTTTATTGTTTTTTGTTGTTACATTTTTATTTTTACATCACTGGTAGTTTAAGTTTTTGTTTCTTCTATTTCTAGGAGTATGCGTGATAAAGCTGTAATTTATTCAATTAGATAAATGTTAAACTACGGCATGTATTAGTTGTTTGATTTGTATTCTAATTGATATTTGTCAACAAATCTTTTGGTTCATCATAAAATTTAGTTGAAAGATAATTTTCCAAAACCTAAGTTATTTATTCCTCCTCCGAAATCTCTGTTGGATCGAATTTACAAAACTTTATTGAAAGAGATCGAAATGTTTTCTTTGATCCTTCCCTTTGGCTGAGATCTCCCCTGTAGTTCCCCTTCCACATATTTCCCTTTTTCATCTTCCATAAATAAACGTGATTAATTCCATAATTTTTCCCCAAACGTTTTTCCTACTTCCAAATTGCTTATTTTCTTGTCAAATTAAGTGAGGAAATTTGGTTCTGTTCAAGTGAGTCCTCAATCTTCTTTTTCATTTTCCATCTTTTATTGAATCAAAACCTTCAAACTTATATTTTCGTTTCAATTTGTTGCTGTTTGATTTACAAATGTTTGTGATTATTTATATTGTTCTTAACTAGAATTATTCAAATGTTGTTTTTTTCCAGAAAAAATATCTTTCAGTTTTATTTAATGAATTTGTATTTTGAAATTTAATAGATAAAATTCAACTCATTACAACAACAAAAAAGTTTCATTCAACAAATTTTAAATTTTTAAATTCTTCACTGGTAATCTTTGCCTAAAATACAAAAGAATATTTTGTTAAAGATTTGAATATTGTTTCAGGCGAACGGCGTTTTTCTGGTGATGTCGTTGGTGGTGTTGTGCAGACACGCAAGGGCGTCAGCTTCGCTGAAGAACAAAGAACACACAAAGTTGGCCTCAATCAGGTATGGATCTTAAATCATGTTAAGATAATAATTTCATTTCTATGTTTTATGGCAAAGAATCATAGAGTTTTGAAGTAAAGAAAAGGTTAAAAAAATTATTCATTTTTGAGTCTAATGTTTTGATTTGTTGGTATTATTATTATTCATTTTATTATTATTATTAATCTTGAGTCTAATGTTTTCTTTTGTTGGTATTATTATTATTATTAATCTTGAGTCTAATGTTTTGATTTGTTGGTATTATTATTATTATTAATCTTGAGTCTAATGTTTTGATTTGTTGGTATTATTATTATTAGTTTTATTATTAGTATTAATCTTGAGTCTAATGTTTTGATTTGTTGGTATTATTATTATTAGTTTTATTATTAGTATTAATCTTGGGTCTAATGTTTTGATTTGTTGGTATTATTATTATTAATCTTGAGTCTAATGTTTTCTTTTGTTGGTATTATTATTAGTTTTTGAGTCTAATGTTTTGATTTGTTGGTATTATTATTATTATTATTAATCTTGAGTCTAGTTTTTTGATTTATTGGTATTATTATTATTATTAGTTTTATTATTATTAATTTTTGAGTCTAATGTTTTGATTTGTTGGTATTATTATAATTATTAGTTTTATTATTATTAATTTTTGAGTCTAATGTTTTGATTTGTTGGTAGTGAGAGTGAAGAGGAAAACGTTTTTCTGTCAAAGCTGAAAGTTTATAAGTAAGATCATTCACAAAATTCAATTTTTTCTCTTTTTTATTTATTACAGTTTTTTTGCTTTTGGCCCTCTAATTTTTTCTATTTTTCATATTTTGTTCCTCTAATCTTTTTTTCTAAATTTTGCTCCTTTAAACTTTTTATTTGTCTTTTACATTTTAGATTTTGTTCCTTTAATTGTTTTTTGTTTGTCTTTTACATTTTAGATTTTAGATTTCCCTCCTTTAAACTTTTTTTGTTATTTACATTCTATATTTTGTTTCTTTAGACTTTTTTTATTTATCTTTTACATTTTAGATTTCGTTCCTTTAATTTTTTTTATTTGTGTTTTTCTTTTTATATTTCGTTCATTTAAACTTTTTTGTTTTTAAATTTTATATTTTCTTTAGACTTTTTTATTTATTTTTTACATTCTATATTTTGTTCCTTTAAACTTTATTTACGTTTTTTACATTTTATATTTGGTTACTTTTAACTTTTCTATTTTTTTACATTTTTATTTTGTTTCTTTAAACTTTTTTATTTATACTATTTACTTTTACATTTTTTACATTATATATTTTGTTCCTTTAAAGTTTTTATTTATTTTTTACATGCTCGATTTTGTTTTCCAATCAACTTTTTTATTTCTTTTACACTATTTTTTTTTCCTATAATTTTTTTTATTTATTTTACATTATGTATTTTGTACCTTTAAACTTTATTATTTTTTAGCATTTTATATTTTGTTCCTTTGAGTTTTTAATTTTTTTTACATTATAGATTTTGTTCGTTTAAACTTTTATATATTTTTTACATTATAGATTGTGTTCCTTTAAACTTTTTTATTTTTTTACATTCTATATTTTGCTCTTTTAAACTTTATTTACATATTTTACATTTTCTATTTTGTTCCTTCGAGTTTTTAAATTTTTTTACATAGATTTTGTTCCTTTAAACTTTTTTTTATTTATTTTTTACATTCTATATTTTGTTCCTATGAACTTTTTAATTTTTTTACATTCTTTATTTTGTTCCTTTATCTACATTTTTTTATATTTTGTTCCTATACATTTATTTATTTTTATATTTTGTTCCTTTAAACTTTTGTTTATTACATTTGTTATTTAAGATTATTGCCTTTAAATCATTCTAAAAAAGTTTCTTTTGTCTTTTTTTAATCGCTTGCATTGGCTTTCCATTTGACTTTGCATGCAATTGAAAATATTTTGGTATTTTGAAAATCCATCAATTAATTTAGAAACAAAAGCACAAACAAAAATTTAATTGCGAGTAAAACAACAGATTTCTGCTGTGGTGTGAGAAATTATTTTTTAATGTTCGATTAATTTCTCAACATTTTTGTGACTGAAGAAATAAGAAATAAATTTTCCTTCTTTCTTTTTTGAGTTTTTACTTTTTTAATATCTAATTGGTTGAACTTTTTTATATTTATCTTTTTTATTATAAATTTAATACATGTTGATTCAATTATTTTATTTAATTTTTCTAAATTTGAATTAATTTCCGAAAGTTTTGAGTTTTCAATTATGAAGTGTTGGTCTAAGGTTCGCCTACTTTAATTTAGTTTTTTTAAATCAACAATTATTAAATCATTTGGTTTTTTTAATTAAGAATTCACAAAACAAAGTTGTAGTAGATGGACCTTGGCCAAAGCTTCATTGCATAATAGAATGTCTCTTCTGACGATGCTTTCTTGCAGAACGTGGGTACGAGGAGCGGTGGTGTTGATGTGCATTCTGGGCATCACGTGGACTTTCGGACTACTCTACCTGAACGAGGCAACAGTGGTGATGGCTTACATCTTCACGACCCTCAACTCACTGCAGGGACTCTTCATCTTCGTGTTCCATGTTGTCCGCAACGAGAAGGTGAGGAGAAAATGCAAAGCTTTTTCACTCTCTGATTTTAAACATTTTTTTCCATAACTTGTCCATAACTAATTTCTCAAATACATAAATTGTCTTACTAAATCAGAAATATTGGCTTTCATTATTTTCTAGAACCTTTAATTATTCAAATCACTAAAGAATGCACTAACATAAGATTGATAAATCTATTACAAATATTTTTTGTGTATTTCAAAGATCTTTTTAAAAAATTTAAAATGTCATTGATTATTTTTTTCCATATTTTCTTTGAATTCCTAAACTTGTAAAATAATGTTTCTTTGTATAAGATTGAAATTTATTTTAAAAGTACACAAATAAATCCTACCTTTTTAACTTAACAATAATAATGTTGAAATGTATATTTTCAAAGTACACAAATAAATCCTTCCTTTTTAACTTAAAAATAATAATGTTGAAATGAAGACCGTAGTTCAAATTTGTTTTTTGTCTTAATCTTCTTTGTCTGTACATAATATCAATAATTTTAAATGACTTGACAAATTAATTGGTGATGGTTTTTTAATTGTTTGTCATCCTTCAGTATTATTAACAATGATTTACCTTTAAAAATTAACCTCTGTCCAACTAATAGTAGTTTCCAATGTAAATATTTTTAGCTTTAGATGACAGTTGAAATATATTTGGTTTATATTTCTATAGGTTAAGCGAGAAATTCAAAGGGCGTGTCGACGCCACGATTGGTTGTCGGCCTGTCTTTGTGACACCCTCACGCATTCCACATCAACTTCGACCAAGGTGGACGGCCGAAGCATTGGCCCGCATCGCAACGTGCCCTCGCACCCACACCCGGGCACCAATGTGGGTACCTACAGCACCCAATCCCCCGTCCACCACACCATTCACAACCTCGACGAAACAACACACCTCAGAGCCACGCACAGACCCCACACTAAAACCAACACCTCGCACGCCTCTTATTCTTCGGCATCTTCCTTCAACACGGATGCACTCAATGCCGCACTCAGTCTGCCCGCTTTCGCGTCCAGCCACACCGTGGACACGGAATGCCACAACTCGGTGCCATTCCATGGGAACACGGCACAGTTATATGCCAGTCCGCCCAGCACGCCCTCTCTTTCCGAGCTTTATGACACTGCTGATCCAGCCCTATTCAATCTGCCTAAATACCCAACTGCAGTTAGGTCTCACACCAAAGCCAGTTTTAATCACCTTCCCTCTTCAACTTCTTTCTCCAATATTTTACAATCGAACCTGACCTCGTCGTCTTCATCTTACGATTCCTCCGAGTCCCATCAACTGTATCCCTGCCCTCCAACATATGCTCCTCCCCCTTTGCCTTCTTCCACATCCTCCAATATTACTACATCACCAATGTATTTTCAAACCACGAAGCCCCCTCACTCCAAAAGAGCCATTTCATCCAATGCACTGAATCACCATTCATACTTCTCTTCCACCATCTCTGTTAGTCCTTCAGTTCTGAAAGTAGCTTCTTCATCAATTGATTTTAAACAGAAATCAATGCTTCAGACACATAATTATCACAATATCTCTGCATCACAACACCAAGATTTGGGCAATCTTGAGGAAGATGAATCAAACTATTTACAGCCCAAGACACATAACATACCTATCATGTGCAATGGCTCCACTTATAAACCGAACACGATCATGTCGTTCATGAAATCACCCGTCTCTCCTAGAAATAGGATCCCCCCTCGCAAACCCGAACGACCCCAAAAGCTGCCCTACAATTCTCACGAAATCATTCGTACGTAATGTCGGGGTCGGGCTTTCTCGACACCTTCACAAGACCAATCACCTTTCACAATTATGGTAATTGTCATTTAAATATATTTCAATATACTTAATCTCTCTTGGATGCTATCATAGATCATTCGTCAGATTGAATAGTTGAATATATTGATAAAAATTGTTCAAAATTTATGACCGGGTGCATGGATGAATGCATTAGACATAGAATAATCATTGGGGTTATTTTTATTTATTACACTCCAAGATGAAAAATGCATTTTGAACATTTTTATAAATTAGAATAGATAAAATAAATTTACGTTAATTTTTTATGTCTTAGTTGAACATAAAATTATATTAACATAACATCTATATTGTAAACTTCTATTTCTAATAAATGTTTGTTTTGTTATTTCTCAACTTGAACATTTCTTTTTCTATTTTGCTTTGGAAGCCTTACTGTTCTTTGTTTTCTATGTTTCTTGTTTAGCTGAAATAAAAGGATGTGTTGTTTTAAAAAGATATTTATATGATTTATTTTAAATGTTCAATATTTTATGTTTTATGTTTGGTTAACATATACATTATATTCATGCAAACCACGACTTTTAGATTAGGTTGGAGAGCTTCAAATTCCTATCGACAACAGTTATTTATTTACTACTAAAGTTTTGCTGAAGGGCTATCAGAAAGTTGACTTTTCATTTTTATTTATAATTTTTTAAAGACTTAAACACATTTTTTTACACACATATTTTAATATTTTTCTTTATTTTTAACAAATTTATATAAAAACTTTCCTTTATTGAAAAATCTGGACAAATGCTTCTACATTTCTACTAACTTCTAGAAACTGTTCCAATTTGTTTACTCTGGACACATTTAAATGGTTGGGGATAATGGTGGCTGTGTTTTTTTTATTTTTTAGTATCTGTGAAATTTAATTTAAAATTGCATGATTGTTAGATATAAATCAATCTTTAAATTAAGTTATATATATGTTGTGCCTAAATATCTATTCTGAAATATTTCAAATGCTTTAAACTTAAACATCATTTAGATGATTGAATTAATGAACAAGATGTGTGTGTGGAGTAGCATGAAAAGTTCTACAACCCATATGTTTTTGGAGCATCAGTTTTAATTTTATGCCAAGGCTATAGTCCTAAAGTCTTGCTTGGAAGAGGTTCAACCTTAAGTTTCCATTAATGAGAAGACACATGCTTAATTTACCTTATATTACAGTTCATTTAATTTGAAGAGTTAATTGATTGATACAATATTTTGTATTTGAAAAAGCAACCTACAAATATTTTTGTTTTATGTATACAAAGATAATAATTTGTAGCTTTTTGCAAATTGTTTCCAACAATTTAATTTTACCTTTTTGGAATTTGTTAATTGCTTGAATAATCCCTAGAGATGAAGCGAACTCTTCTTCCTTAACTTTACTAAACTTTCGTTGGAATTAATGTGAAGATTAGCTTCAAAGATAGGCAAAGGTGGTAGGTTGATGGCCTAGTTTTCCGGTGCTGATGATGTCGTTGCCACAGTTGGTGCCACGACTGTCCCGGTGGCGTTCTGGCGGTGGGGACACGAGTGCCACTAATGCTGCAATGGAAGTGGCGGTCGGCGTGGCAGAGGCGGCTTCGGAGTTGAACAGCGGTGGTTCTCCAAAGGGACCTTCTGAAGGGAGGGGTTCGGCCGCCAGAGCCTCCCGTAGTAGCACCGGGTCACGCTCTAGTGGCCGCCACCCACACCACCACCACCAAAATCACACCATCCACCACCACCACCACCACACTCGGTCGGCATCACACAACGACCATGACGACGAGGTGAGCCATTAAGTGCTTTCCGCTTCTGCCTCCACACGCACAACTTGTCTTTGTTCAGCCACATTTATAACACTGAATACCTAATCTAGGTGTTTCTTTGAATATACTTTGATTTTTCCAGAATTCTTTTTAATTTTCTTTTCTTTGCAGAAATATTCATTCAAATCCTGTGGTCGGGACTCTGGCCATGGCGGATCCGAACAGGAAGAGTCCCCCCGTACTGGGACCACTGCCAAATTGGCATCTTTGCGGCTAAACAACAATGTAGTGCCCCCCCAGGTGGGGGACCGCCCTCACCTTGTCAACCCTTTTGCCCCACCCACCCTCGACCAGCCCTTGCCTGACCCCACCGCTCTGCTGCCAGACTACCGCATGGCAGATGAAGCTCCCACGCTCCGCCTGCCAACCATATCCGCAACTGCTGCGGGTGTGGTGCGAGCTGCACACCGCAACCACTCACCCTGGAACCACACCTACACAGAGATTCCTGATGGAGGACTGCAGAGAGCACTGGAGGGTGGGGCGGACCCTGTCTATGAAGAGATAGAGAGGGAGGGTCGGACGGAGATCCAAGTAAGCGACCTCAGTGATGAAGATGGAAGGAGACAGAACTCTGACATTTCCCGCCAGTCGTCACGCTCTTATGGTGACCACCGCCCACTGCTACCATACACCCTACCAGACAGGTCCCTCCACCATGACCCCCGATTCACACACTTTCGCCCCCAGGAGGGCTTCCACTTGACGGATGCCCAGGGATTCATCCAAGGTGTTATTCCACAACAGATCATCGAACATACCATGGTCAGTCCAGGACACATTGTTCCCATGGCTCATCCCATAGTGACTTCTGCTCATGCATTACCTCCTGGCAATGGGCACATAGGAAGCATCCCCTCACACTACACCCTAGGTCATCACGGTCCAGTTGTACAGCCCCTCAGTGAACCCAACCTCCGTAGTTGGGAAGCCGTACAAAGGCACAGAGACCTACAAACACTGCATCAATTGGGAGGGGAAATGACCGTTGCTGTTCTCAATGGTGAACAAGTAGTTTGCAAATTGAAGTCTCCTCTTGCGCCAATTCACGAGAATTCTTCTGCAGTCATGGTAGGAAATGGAGTGGGAATGGGAGGTGTTGTGTCCAATGAACGCTTTGTGGGACAACCTGCGTACAGTCATTGCTAGAAAAGGTTTGTTTATAGTGTGTAAATAATGTACAGTGCTTACGATTTAATTCAAAAGAAACTGCATTTCTGCTTTCATATTTCCTATATATTTTAGAGCTTATATCAAATTGGATAAGCTGTGTGTGATGGAAGCTTCTGGACTTCCAAAGAAAACTAAAAATTTGATTATTCTACTTAAAAAAATGTTTTATAATTAAATGAAAAAATTGCAGAAAATCTCTATTTATGAGTTTGTTATCCACAGTGAATCAAAGCACTGTCTTTCCTAGTCAGTTGTATGAATTGAAGTTCTGCAGATTTTCACGTTGTTATGTTAGGTTTATTTTTTGATAAACTTTTTTGTAAAAAGAAAATATTGATCTAATCCCATTTTAGAATTAAACAGAGCTTAAATATTTTTAAATAAATGATATTCTAGTTAATATATAATTCACAGGAAAATATTTAGTAAGTGTTCATGAAAGAAAAACTTAGTGTTAAACAAAAATTAATCATTTCTAAAAAATATATACTATGTTAATTTTCTTCTGTGAATAACTTTTTATACTTTAAAGGAATCTCAAATCTTTAAAATTGAAAGTATATGTACATTATTATTGATATCATGTATTATAATATAAATGTAAATAGTAACAAATTTGGTAAATATTTTTTAATCAAAGACTCTCTCAGATTATATTTGTTTTGATATCATAGGAAGTTAATTCTCGTGCTTTCTATTTAATATTAGTGAAAAAATAATATAAAATTAAAATAAACTTTCTTCAATACATGAAAATAAAATAAATGCCAAGGCATACAATTAAATTCGTCCTTAACTGCTAGTTTTAAAAATTAATTTGAAATAAATTTTGAATCTTTACTTGATTTAATTCTTTTTCACTTGATGTTATTCTTTGAATTAGTTTGTCTTTCGTAACAAAATCTTTTCAAATACTTGAGTTGTCATAATTTTTACATTAAAATAAAAAGAATCAATAATTAAGAAATTTAAATCAATATAATATCAATATAATTTTTTAAAATATTTATTTTTTCTTTAAAAAAATCACTTCATAATGAGTAATAAATAATTGTTGTTTAAATAAAAAAAATCTACCATTTCATACTTGATGAAAGTATGAGAAAAAAACTAAGATAATCCATTTGACAATCGTGTTGAAAATATGTTAAGATGATTTATAGAACTATTTGTTTAAATGTTTTTTGTTTTTAAATTCATTCAAATGAATGAAATAATTTCTGACTGAAATCGTTTTTATTTGTGGCATTTTTTTATTATTTTCTATTTTTTGTAGCTTTTGAACATGTATATAAATAATTTGTTTATAATTACAAAACAATAACATTTTTTATTAACTTTCTATTCTGTAATTGTGTTTAAATTACTAGAATGTGAAACTTGTATTCAATAGTTGCTATGCTTGAAAGAATAATTTTGTATGATTTGCTGTTATTTTCACTGTAAATAAATATTTTGTTCCAGTTTTGCTTTTAGAGGTTTTAGAGAGGGAAACTAAAGAACTTTCAAATCATTTGTTTAACTTGACACAAGTTTATTTTAATCTTGATGGTTGAAGCCGTTGCTCCAATCAATTGTATATGAAGATGTTGTTGAAATCCAATCATTGTTTCTTATTTTTCTTCACAAAATAAAAATATGAAATTTAAAAGAAATGCATGGTTGCTTAAAATGAGTTTATATTGACTAAATATGATTTTTATCCATTTATTTTAGTTTGTAGACTTGAATAAGTGATTAATATTGTTTAAAGGAATGATTACATTTGTTTGTTCTTTTTAATGTATCCATAATCATTTGTTTTTGCTTAGTTCATTTGCATAAATTTTCTGCATTATATTCAGATTCTCAAGTTCTTTTATTGAAAAGTTTTATTGTATTGACAAAAGTTTTGAAACTTAAGTTTTTATGTTTAGGAAATTGAAGTTGATCGGAGAAATTTTTTAAAACTGGCATAAATTTCAACTTTATTTGCCAATGTTTTGACGGCATGAAATTGTTCACAGGTAAACGGACTTGAAATTATTGAATATAAATTGGTGCTTTGTATTGTTACTTTCTATTTTATTAATTGACTAACTATATAAAATTGGTTTCAAGTTTGCTTATCTTTAATTGATTCAAGTTTCTGACAGACCTAACTTACTATCCGTGCCTATCTTCTTTGTAGTCAATGTATAGAGTACGATCTGTTTTGTAATATTTTGTATGTAAACTGTGATACATGTATTTAATAGGTAAGAATTTATCGCCAAATTGATATCAAATAAATTATTGTGAAAATTCTGTTTGTTTACCCTGTTTTAAAATAAACCAAGATCAAAATTAAGATTGAAAGAAAAAAAATTATTTATGTATTTTCTGCCAAAAATAAGAAATTTTAAGCTTTTATCTGAATGGTATCCCAAACCAAATAATGAATACAATTGAACTACATTGCACATATGTAGGAACTATAGTCCAGTCTTCAAATATGTGCATCCATTCTTAAATCATTGACAATCCAATTTTGGAGTAGATAAAACAACAATACTTGACTTCAGCAATTGGCTGGAATGAAATGACTCTCCCCAAAGGAAATTTTTCAAAATTAATATTTTTGGAGTGATAGCCATCAACCAAATTTTTCGATTTTTTCAAACTGAAATGTTAAGACTAAATTCCACTGATCTGGAACTATAGCTAGACCTTCACTTAAGTATGTCGCTAATGTCCACCATATGCTTGAACATGTTTTAAAAGACGATTCTGGTTGCAATTACATTATATAAATAATATTAAATGATTATACTACTAAATTATATCAGTAATAAGTTTAGTTCAGTGCACCCTACCTATATTGTTTCGTTTTCCTCGTATATTGATATTTTACGTGTGAAATGTTATTACTTCATCTTTTGATTTATTATTGCATCCAAAAACTGCACAAAAAAAATCATAATTAATCGATAAAAATGAAAAATCCAACTGTTTCGTATCCTTATAGCATTACTGTTTACTTTGCGATCGCAGTGCACGAAAGTAAATGTGTTGGCCACATGGGCTACCAACCATCCGTTGACATCAGTGGTGAAGACTACAAGATATTGTACGAGCTTTAAGCTGTATTATTTTCGAAGTTTAAGAAATATTCTATGACCATTTTTCCATTATGTCTCTGTAGTTAATATTGCTAGAACTAATTTATTCTTGAAATATTCATAATATATTGACATGTTTACATTCATGTGAGATTTCTGGTTATCTATTTCTGAGTGAAACGTTATGCAGATGTGATCTAGAGTGGTTAAACCTAATGTTTATAGTTGGCTAAGAATGAACTAAACTATCGTAAATTATTGGTTTCTATAGAAAATTAATGTGTTCAGCACTCACAAAGAGCAAATCTCAACTAAATAACATAAAACCAAGTGCTAATTAAATCTGTTAGATATGAAAAAAGAACAAATTATAAAATCTGGCCTAATCAAATCTTGCTCTCTTGCCAGAGTAGGTGGTACAAGCAATTAAAATGTGAACAATGGTTAGTCTTCTGTTGCGAGATGGACAGTGGTGGAAAGTCATGAGTCAGCCTCGTTAACACAAATGTGGAATAAATAACATCACCAACCAGGAACAAGAACGAAATCACGTAAATTAAGCTACTTTCAGAAATGCAATACCACTGATTTTAAGGCAGCTAAGTGAGTTTTTGAAAAAACGAGAACCTTCCAAGTCTTATAAAATTTAGCACAATCTTCTAAGCAAAGCTTAAGATAACTATACTAAAGTCATTAACTTGGTTCCTTTCAAAGCATTAATTGATGCTTAACTTTGAACGATTAGTACATTAGTTTAAAATTTCCCATCGCACATCTGACACCATAGATACACAGATCAACTAAGATGTGACAATCCAATGGGATGGGCCACCGCCAAAAAAAGAAGAAAAACAAATGAAGATCGAA
>JARUHE010000041.1:81420-91865 GCA_031471125.1 Archaeomysis grebnitzkii | reverse complement strand
CTATAATTCATACATTTGGTAACTTTTAATTGTACTAGAATCACTCATCGGAGAAGAATACCTTGGTGCAACTGTACCTACGAATAAATAATATTTTGTTGTTCCAATGTTTTTCCACTTCTGAAATGCTAACGTTTTAAATAAATACATTTTCATTTCAACGACTGTATTGTTGTTTGATATATATTGTTCCATAGGTTATTATTTTATTTATTTGACAAATTTTATTTTATTTACATGTTGGTTTCATTTTTCAAATTTCCTCAAAACATGAGGTTGTTAATAATTTCGGCTTACATACAACGCATAGTTGCTCACAACCAAATATTATTTTGAAAATAATAAGATCAAATTTGCCATTCATTACATGTAAGTGGTTGTGTTTTTTTCATAATTACAGTCTTTCTGCCATTAAAAACTTTATATAAGACGTATTTTTTTGTGGAAGCACAATCTTTACACTCATAATATGATTATTTTGTTTCTTCTTGTTTTTTTGTTGCTATAAAATAATTTATATTCCTTCCTGCACTGATAAATTGAATTTATCTTCTAATTTGGGTTAAAGTTAATATTCTAATTATCTAGAATTAAATATGAATTAAACAACACAGCAACAATTGAATTAAAAAATATTTGTGAGTTTCAACAAAGGTTTTTCATGAATTTATTTATTTCAAATGTGGATATTGATGTTAGTGCTTCAATAAAACCAGACAAGGTAATTAGTTTCATATCATCTATATTGCAGACTCATGAAAGTTAACGGTTGTGAAAAATCACATTTTATTTACTAAAATTTGCAAATACAATATTGTGTGAATCACAATCACTTGAGCAGAACATTAATCCTTCCAAGAATCAGCATTAAGGCGAATTTCCCAAGTTTCATAATCTTGCAGAAGATGAAAGTCTCTTCAAAAATGTACGAGTTAAAATGAAATTGCAATGAATTGGTAATACCAAAAAATAAATATTGAACTGGTGAATAGATAAAAAAGATTGTCTGCTTGAATTGAACGAATTGAATTATATACTTATGCATACATTTCATTTAAAGAATATATTATCTCAAACTATACAAATAGTATATTATATAGTGAAATAAATAAATAAAATATTTGTTTTTATAAAACTTGACAAAATTTTAAATTTTAAAAAGAAAACTTCTCAATTAAAAGTTTGAAAAATCAAATTACTTTGTATGAATGTTTTGGTTCCAATACAACAGTATGTTGTTTAAATGGTAGCACGGTAGTACTTTTTTAAAAACTAGAAAATATTTTGATTTGTTAAGCTTACGCTCACCAGAAAATATAAAGTAACTTGAAAATGTTAACTAGATCTATCTAGGAAATTTCATAAAGTTTTTGTTCTTTTAAATTCTCATTTTTTATATATTGAGATCTTTTCTTCTATAATTAATTCCATTTAAACATTTATTATTTTAGCCAGTTATCAACTGCTTATTTTCCTTCTGTCTAAAGTTGTTTATGTGTTGCAGGTACGGTGTATGAGCACATGTTGTGTTGGAGGTACAGCCAGAAGATGGATGAAAAAAATTCTCGAAGTTTCATCTATATTTGAGAACAAATTCTTTTAAAACTATTCCGTTTTAAGCTTTATAAGTGATGACTTCATAATATAGCTTTGTGTTGTTTTCCATCGAATAATTTGATTTAAGATTTCCTTCATTTATTTTTATTATGATTGATACAAGTGTTTTAAACAAGCACTGTGCGTGTAAAAAAAATATTATAGATCCATTAATTAATACAACTTTTAAAATATAATTCAAAGTTCACTTTAAAAATAAAATTACTTTACATCAAAATAAATTGAAAAAATGAATCAAGTTAGTTATAAGTGTCAATGACTTAATTAGTAGTGTTTGCTTTCATCTGATAATTTTATTTGAAATTTCCTTCATTGATGATTTTATATTAATGATATAATACAAAAGTGTTAAAAAGTATTAGGTGATCAAATATTATGAAAAATTATATTAATATAATTTAACTTTTGAAATGTAATTTTAAAGTCAGTTTAAAAATAAAATTAGATTGCATCAAAACAGTGTAATAAGCTTGTATAATTGTAATTGCTCAAACATTTTTTATATTAATGGAGGTAGGGTTTCTAGCTACTGTATATAAAATAAATTTTTGGTAATTTTTAAAATGCTAATGAGTAATAATGTAAATAAAAACTATATATATGTTAATTAAACTTTATTTTCAGAAAAATACTACACATTTGGGTATAAATTGTAAATGAATTGAAATGATATTGTAAACAAGATGGTATAATACACAAGTGTAAACCAACATTGGATAATCTTTTGTAAACCAATAAGACAATTATAATTAACGACTTCGCCCAGTGGGCAGGTTTAATGGAAGTACAGTCACCCACGGGGCAAAGGTAAGCCATGACGTCATATGACGTCATTAGCGAGTCACAAAAGGGGCGGGGCGTATAAAAAAGAAAGCTCCGCCCTATTTGTGAACCATACCCCACGGATGTGCATGATCGTCGTAATTCCTTGGTGATATTAACAGTGTATCAAACAATTACACTGATGGACTGCCTGGAGGGACACTGATGGGCTGCTTGCAGAGATACTGAAGATAAGTAGCGCCTCCTGCTACGTATACTGAAGGTATACCGGACTAGCTATCCCTCAGGATACATTCAGTATACGTCCAGGGGGCGCTATACTGTCAACGTTGGGAACAGCAGCACGGCATCTTCTTCACTTCACACGTTCTTCAATGGGTTCTTTCTTCAGATGTTGATTACATGATTTGACATAATTTGTAACAATAAATGTTTGACATAATTTTGTAAATGTTGCATTTATAAATATTTTTAAAATAAACATGTTTTATAAATAAAATAAACTTGAGCATATATTTGATTTATGATATAGCTTTTATTTTTATATTTTAGAATACAATAAAATTATATTTACAAATTTTTAAATTTTATTCAATTATATATGTTAAACATTTCATTGCTATGTAATGGATTCTAATAAATATTTGTTTTATATGCCATTTATTGTCCTTTATATCATATTTAAACATTTAGTTTTTACCAATTAACATTGCTATAATTAATAATGAAAACTATAAAAAATATTTATGAATTTCTTGAAAGAAAATGTAATTATCAAAAATCATTAAAGAAAAACATTAAACAATACCAATGTTTTTCATTTTATCTAAAACAGGATCTTACAAAAACTAATGTATCTTAAATATTTATGGAAATTGTTTTTATATAATAAAATCTAATCATGTAAAACGAAAAATGCAAACCTAAGAAAATATAAAGAGAATTAATAAACATAAAAGGTTCCGTGAATGGTGTAATAACAATTTGTTAAGTGAACGGAGTCTATTTAGGGGACCATTCCCCCTATGTTTTAAATCCAACCTTCCGGCTACCTCTTTCTTCCACCATTATTTGCTGTGCTATAACATCTTCAATTTTATTTTTAGTACAATTGTTGTCAGAAAAATGGTGGCTCTTCTTCCTAGACAACATTTTGTCTCGAGCAAATTTGATTTTTGAACCATCGCTGTAATTGATGTGCTTGTTTATTGGTACTCAAATAATTATACAAAATATCTAGACTAAGATAAACTGCTTCAGATAAGATAGTTTATGTTACAATAAAACAAATTTTCATTATCAAAAGTATATGCAAAACATAACTGGATAATTAGAGTGAACAAAAACAGGTTTTAGAAACTACGCTGTAATCTTCGAATTCATAGCAATGGTTCAACATAATAAAAAATTTTACAAACAATTTATGAACTAATGAAGATTTACAAAGTTGAAAATAAAAGTTACATAAATGCACACATAAAATTGGCACAGTGGAGCCTTAAAGGTTTTGTCGAATTAAGAAACAAATAAAAAACAGTTCGCAAGACAGAACAATTCAAAAGTCTGAATAGTTTAACATTAGTTAATAAAGAGAAACATGATTTATGATAATAAAAATTACTACTTGGTAACTGAAGAGGAAGGCGTGGTAAAAATGCGGTTAACCTTTTCACTTCAGCTGTTTTCGATGAGAAATTCCTCATACAATGATGACGTCACGAAGTATGGCCCGACGCTAACTTTTCTTCCATTACTCATTCAGTCGGAGTGGAGGTCCTTTGAGATCCAACTTGTGGAAAATTGCCGATAATGTAATCTGAAATAAAAGAAAGAAATCAAATCAGAATTTATTGGAACAATATTTTGGTTTTAATGGTATCGAGTTTTATTTTAAACCAACATTATGTTTGAATAACATTACAAGTATATAGGAAAACATCCACGGACTTTTGCCGCTACAAAATGATCATTTATTTCAAAAATAGGAACCGTTTACTCATTTACCTTATTTGAATAAAACATAATTTAAAAATATATTGATTATGGCTGAACATTAAATTTATTAAATGAAACATAGTTAGTGAAAATATTACATAAGTTAGTAACGTACAGTATATACATTTTTAGTATGCACAATAATTATTTAAAATGATATTCAAATGTATAAAACATTTTATTATTACAACAAGTTTACAATTTGAATTGAATTATTATTTAAAATGTATTAATTTCTTGAAGTTTACTTTCTTTACACTAACTGTACTCAAATCTAGCCTGGCTTCAAAGTGACTTTTCTCTCTATACTGAAACAAACAATATAAATAAAAAGGTTCAAACATATCTTGTTGATTGCATTATAAAACTACATAAACATGAATCACCATTCACATTGTGCTGGAAGAAAACGTACTGAAGGTACATTTTCTTAAGCTTTACAAACAACTTAATTACTCAACATTTTTTGCACCATTTCACCTTACAAACCTGGACTGGAAATAATAAAATACTTCTATAACATAAAATGTTTATAACTTTTATTAAATAGTACCAAACAATATGCTATGAAAATTAGCCACAGTGTGTTTCCTTAATACATAAATTGGTTTCCATTACAAAGATGAATATAAGTTAATAAAATTAATTTTATTTGAAAGAAATTTAAGCAAAACCTAATTTGGGTTTGTTTGGAATTAGGTGGTAAAGCGTTGAGCGCCTTCACAAGGCAATATATGAGTATGAAGATATATTGCAAACAATTATATTAAGGAATGACAACTGGAATGTGGACGGTGGAATTGAAACAATTATACAATGTATAAATATGAATAAATTTGAAACATTACTCACACTGATTACATATTTTGTTTGTAAACATTAGAAGGTGAATAAATAAAATATTTTTGGTTTTATAACTTAACGAAATAAACATAATTTCATATGGCAGCTGGATACATAATTGCAATATTATGCACACAGATTTATAATGAACATGTCAGTGATTAACCATAATGGGGTGTAAATTTCATTACTGATATCAACTAATGTACTACTTCATACTTTCTTCGGTTAACATAACCATGGCAGATTAATTATACTTTGAAGACTTTATTATTTTGCAAATAACAAAACCACCCAGCTAGAATAACCTCACAAACACACAATGAATAAAACGTTTAAACAACCTTATCTTGCATTATGTTAATGTATGTTGATTGCAAAAATATTGTTTAAAAATAAACGTTTTTATTATATAAAACAGTTTAAAGACAAATGCAATAAGTTGAAATATTGGAATGATAAACTATTTTAAATGTTTATTTATGGCAAAACATTTGGTTTGGCATAAAAGTTAAAGACCAGTTTCTTCAACATAATAAGAAATATATTTATACCAGATCTTTTGTCTGTAAACATAAATGTACTTTATGATTTTAAATCATTATACATTTTAAATTACAGTATACTATGAATTTACAGAATTATACATAACAATGGCCGTTACAAAACAATGACAAACGTAAAACAATATGGTCTCTTATAAATTCTACATTGTAAACTTCAATACAAAGATCATTCACAATGTATAAAATAAGCTGCAATGGTTGTGGTTTTGAAAAATTACGGTAATTACAAAAATGAAAGTGCAAAGCCAATAAATCTAAAAAGAAAAGATAATTTGCAAAACATGTTCTAGATACTGAGATTAATGAAAAGTCATTTGAATATAGATTGTTGGTAAAATAATCTTTGCAAACAGTTGTTGGATGCGTTCAACAAAGCTGAGAAAGATAAGCTCACCTGATTTATTACTTCTCGACCAATACTCCTCAAGCAATATGTGTGCATTTATAATAAATCTTCTCTAAAATTATAACTATTTTTTATTTTAAATCGAATATGAAATTTTAAAAATAAGTTTCTAAATTAATGTTTGCAAAACATTTTATTTTTCTTGAAATATTATGTTTATGTTGTCAATGTTTGATAAAATAATACAATTATCTGATACTAAAAAGTATCTTGGTTGAAAGACTAAAACTAAATTTATGAAAAAATGATTTAGTCATAAAACGCAAAATCGTGTTGTAAATAAAAGTAAAACTGTTCCTTAATTAGAAAATTGGAAATATAATTACAATGATTAAACAACAACCTCGCCTAGAACACAATATATAAACATAAACAAACATATGATTGTGATTAAATTAGTAAGTTAAATACAAGTAACAAATAACATTAAGATTGGTTGCAATTTTATTTATTAAAGCATTTGATAGAGTCAATGTATTGTTTTTGTGTAAAACCAGAACACAATGGATGTAAATTAATTAGTGAAACAAACCAAACAAAAGAGTTACTGAAGTTAAGTATTTAAATTTATATACATTATTACAATACAGTGTTGATAAAAATGTACTTTTGCCAAGCAAAACAGTTTGATCCATTAACTTACCAAATATAAATTATTTTTGTTTTTTACATTGGTAAATTTAAAAGATTTGTTACTTTGTAGCAAATCATTTAAGTTTGTGACAAACTAATGAGAAAAAAAAATCTTGCAATATGAATGTTATAATATAAATATATTAAAAGTGTTCACAACAAACGTATGCATTAAACAAATAATAATTCACGAACCAGACGGTTCAAATGTCTCGCGCTCATTCATTTACTAATATTAAAAAAACTCTTAAGCATAAATAAAAACAAAATATGAAAACAAAATTAACAAAATAATTGTCTATCTCCGAAATTGGAAATGTAAAAAAAACGGTGTTGCAAAGTGTGTAAACATCATTTAATCAAAAAATCACCTGATAGACTATGTATGTATACTTAATTTCCTACCCATTGATGCATAAATAAAAACAAAATATAAAAAAAAACATTTTTAAAAAAAATTATGTCTCCAAAATCTGAAATGCCAATCAAAAATGGTGCTACAAGTGAGAAAAAAAAATTTAATCAAAACGTCACCGTAGAAACTATTTATTTATACTTCATTTCCAATTGATTGATGCATCAATCAAACTAAAATAAGAAAAAAAACTTTGTTAAAAAATGTCTAAGTTAATTTAATGAAAAGGCTCGATAAAAATTAATAAAATTATACAAAAATATCTATTAATATATTAAAACCGATAAGAAAGCCTTTATAAAATGAAATTTTAGTAGTATGAATGATATAATGGCATTCAAATTATTGTCTAACGCCAACGATGACGACACATGTAGAGCACGCTATGCATGCTCGATAATAAAAACTATAACAAATTTTGGTTTCTGAAGTTATGTGATTAAAGTGGAACTTTATAAAACTATATATATCTATATATAAAAAAATACTGGTTTTCTTAAAATTACAAAAATATCATGACTTGTTCAGTCCAGTGAACAAATAGAGCAACTCCATGTCACTACATTTAAAAAAGTGACAGATGTTGCAACATCTGATAAAGGTCGAGTAAGTTAGCAAAACCTTTTTTTAAATTTATTTTTCAACTTCGGTAAAATCGCAAGAATATTATTTGACACCTAATTTAACGCCAATTAAATGTCAATGCATAAAAATATGAAACAATGTCTTGCAGTGAAATAATTTTAACAATTCCATTAATTAATAACCAATAAAAGCTTTAGTGTTGCATACGCATGTCAAGTCCTACTACAAATAACTAATTCATAAATATTATATACTTGCTATATTTTTTTATTGGACCGACAATAGCAAATGTGAGGTAAGCTCTATGTTATATGAATTTGGGTTACCTCACTTGTGCTATGTTTGATCCATATAAAACACCATGAAAATAAGAAACATTGATTTAGTTTTAACTAAATGAATATGAAAAAATATTTATATTAAAAAAACTAGAACATTGAAATAAAAAAAAATATCAGCATTCCCAAAATTAAATTAAATAACTTCCATTAATTTCAGAACAAAGTTTGTTTCACCAGTGACAGAATTTTTCAATAAATTTGACAATAAAATGTAAGGAAAGATAAGTTTAAGGAATATGTGCACCGAAAAAGAATTAATTTCACAAAGTGATATCGAAGTTATTGTACTAAATTTATTTTATGTGAATTTCACTAACTTATGTCTAACATAAACAACCAAAGGCTCATAGAATTTTTCAATCCGCCATTTCTTACATATTGTATGGACTTTATATTCCAACTGTATACATTGAAAAATATTTATTGTCTTTTATGGTTCGAGTATATTGAAATTACATTTAAACATACTTTTATTCTCTCCTTTTTGACGTTTCACTAAATGCTATCGTTTCTTAGCAGGCAATTATATACTTTTTTCTAGCTGTGATGTCAAGTTATAGAAATATTAATATCTCGACCGTGTGACATTAAAGGTTTGAATCCAGAAATGATATGTTAAAACTATACACGTCAAACGGTGAATTGAGATAAACTTTATAATGATTCACCAAGAAATTACTTTTAAATTAAAAAACAAATTACTAATGGGAAGCGTGTATCCCAATGAGGTTCATTCTTGGTTTTCTATAACACCTGTTTACTTGGTAAAACCTGGCATGATAATTATATATACTCTAATAATGTTTCACATACAGTCAAACATTCAAAAATAATACAACAGTATCATTAATCAAAAAACTATGTTTAGATTTTTTTTTATTTTCTGAAAAGAATAAAACATTAACAGTTATAAGGAGTCCACGAATAAATGCAAGTTATGGACATGTAAAGATCGCCTCTAGTTATATGATATTTTATAGAAGGTTTATGTGAACATAATTTTATACAATAAAGTTTGTCTTGCAAATTCAATGTTTTTTTCGTTTTCAACTTTTAAGAAAAATGTAAAATACTGAATGTCCACAGTTATTAAAAACCCAACTTTTGTCCACCATTTATGTAACCTCAAGGTCATATATTCGCAAGGTCACGATACACAAGTTCACTGATAACTAAAGCAAAGAATACAAATGGAGTGCGTACTTACTCGATCCCAAAGCGAAAGTGTTGTGCAACTCTATTTCGAGGTTCCAGACAGAAGAGGTCCCCTAAACAGCTGCAGCCATTCTGCCACACTCCCGAGTCGTAAGTAACCTTCCCCTCGGACAAAACCTCAACAACTTTCTTCTCACCCTCGGTCTCCTCCTCCCCTCGTTTCGGCTCCGAAAAGGAAGATATTTACACCCTAAAAATATTTTTCTTCGATATTACTTGTTCATAGGCCACACCTCTTTTCCATTCATACCAACATATAAAATCAATAAATATTCAATTGTTACTTCCCCCATTTTTGTTTTAAGGTATTACGGTTCAATTGTTAGAAAATTCAGAAGCTGTTGATGTCATTACCTCAATGTATTAGATGCATAATGACTAAACAGTGTATCTATATAATCACGTACATCCACATACTGTGTGTCTATATAATCACATACATCCACATACAGTGTATCTATATAATCACATATATCCATATACAGTGTGTTTATATAATCACATACCATCAACGAACAGTCACATGTGTTCATACATTAGACTTTATATGTGTTAAGTAAGGTTTCAAGGTCATACGTGTATATCGTTGCTCTATTTGAAAAAATGATCGAAACTCTAAAGCTTAACGACTATTAATTGTTCTATTCTTATAATAACCGACGGCCTTTCATTTAAGAGAAGTAATTCAAAAAAACAATGTGGAAATATTTTCCTTGTCACTTTTTTTTTTCTTTGACAATTTATTAATCACATTTCTGAGCTGTGAACGATGAAATCGCTTTAATGTGACTAAAATTAGGGAATTCGGTCGTTATAATAATATAATATCGCCGTTAGTGAGCGAGATATGCAGTGCTCAGTTGCAATAATATCGCCATCATTTAGTTTAAATTGCTTGTGAAAAAGCTATAATATCGCATTAGCATAAAGAGGCAATTTCTTTAATTGTTTTTCTTCTAAACCTAACTGCTTTATAATTTTTATTTTATTTTTATTTGTTTCATGCGTCTATAAATAAATACATGTCTATTAATATCATTATATGT
>JARUHE010000041.1:54891-72526 GCA_031471125.1 Archaeomysis grebnitzkii | reverse complement strand
ATAATAATAATAATAATAATAATAATAATAATAATAATAATAATAATAATAATAATAATAATAATAATAATAATACATAAATAATAAATGAATTTTCGTGAATCATTTTCCTTCTCTACAGTGCAATTGAAAGAAAAAACACAGTTATTCTAAATGTATCGCCAATAGCACAAGTGAGGCAACCCACATTTAAATAGCATAGGACTTACCTCACTTGTGCTATTGTCGATCCAAATTATTCAGCTTAATGAAAATGATCACTGCTTAATACATTGATTAATACATTGATTAATACATTGCTTAATACATTGATTAAAGCAATCGATTACAGCCATTGCTTATATCACTAAAGTTGTAAGATAGTTTTTGGAGATGGTAAATATGTTTTTGATATGTATTGAATCTGTAGATAGCAATGCTTTATCTAGATCTCATAATTATTTGCTTTTTCAATTAAAAACAAACTATTTCAAGAATTTTGAACTTTAAATGTTTTCAATATCTCATCAAAGTTTTTTTTCTTTTATGTTCAGACTTTATTATATCACCATTATTATCATAATTATATTATCATTATTATTATCATTATTTTATTATCATTATTATTATCATTATTGTCATAATTATTGTTATAATATCGTTATTATTATTACTATTACTATATTATTATTATTATTACTATTATTATTGTTATTATTATTATTGTTATTATTATAAATATTATTATTACTATTATTATTATTATTATTATTATTATTATTATTATTATTATTGTTATTATTATAAATATTATTATTATTATTATTATTATTATTATATAGCGCTAAAATGTCACATGGGACACGCAGTGAGGCTGATAACTTAATAAATGTAACAAAAATTTTAATGAATAGAAAAAATTAAATAATTTTAATAAATGTAATAACAAAATTTAATACATGTAATAAATGTATTAACAAGATTTAATTAATGAATTTTTTTTAATAAATTTAATAAATGTAACAACAAAATTTAATAAATGAAAAAAATTTAATAAACTTTATAAATTTAAGAACAAAATTTAATAAGTGAAAACAATTAATAAATTCAAAAAATGGAACAACAAAATTTAATGAATGAAAATATTTAATAAATGTAAGAACAAAATTTAATAAATGTAACAACAAAATTTAATAAATGAAAAAAAATTAATAAATTTAGTAAATGTAACAACAAAATTTAATAAATGATAAAAATTTAATAAATTTAGTAAATGTAAGAACACAATTTAATAAATGAAAAAAATTAATAAATTCAATAAATGTAACAACAACATTTAATGAATTAAAATATTTAATAAATGTAATAACACAATTTAATAAATGTAACAAAAAAAAAATTAATAAATGTAACAAAAAAATTTAATAAATGATGAAAATGTAATCAATTTAGTAAATGTAGCAACAGAATTTAATTAATTAAAAAAAATTAATAAATTTAATAAATGTAACAAAACAATTTAATAAATGATAAGAATGTAATAAATTTAGTAAATGTAGCAACAAGATTTAATCAATGAAAAAAGTTTAATAAATTTAGTAAGCTTAATAAATGTAACAACAACATTTAATGAATAAATATATTTAATAAATGTAATAACAAAATTTAATAAATTTAACAAATCAAATTAATAAATGTAACAAAAAAATTTAATAAATGATAAAAATGTAATAAATTTAGTAAATGTAGCAACAAAATTTAATTAAATAAAAAAATGTAATAAATTTAATAAATGTAACAAAAAAATTTAATAAATGATAAAAATGTAATAAATTTAGTAAATGTAGCAACAAGATTTAAACAATGAAAAAAGTTTAATAAATTTAATAAACTTAATAAAAGTAACAACAATATTTAATGAATGAAAAAATTTAATAAATGTAATAACAAAATTTAATAAATTTAACAAATCAAATTAATAAATGTAACAAAAAAATTTAATGAATGATAAAAATGTGATAAATTTAGTAAATGTAAACAAAATTTAATTAATTAAAAAAATTTAATAAATTTAATAAATGTAACAAAAAAATTTAATAAATGATAAAAATGTAATCAATTTAGTAAATGTAACAACAAGATTTAATTAATGAAAAAAATTTAATAAATTTAATAAATGTAACAACAAAATTTATTAAATAATTTTTTTTAATAAATTTAATAAATGTAATAACAAAATGTAATAAATGAAAATTTTTTAATAAATGTAACAACAAAATTTAATGAATGAAAAAAATCATAATTAGTCGTTCCATGTTTTCTCAGTTTTTAGCGACGCTAAACATTGTCGGACGAAGCCATCAAATATTCACTGAAAACACTTGACTAACTTTTATGTTTAAGATAGTCAAAATTGACATCAAGTTGACTAACTTTTATGTTTAAGAATGTTTGTGTTCAAGATAGTCAAAATTTACATTACCAAATTGACTAACCTTTGTTAACAGTGCACACTTTTTTGTTGATTCAATTAAATTTATTGTGATTGAATCAAAATCAAAATGTTATACAATGTGATTATTGTAAAGTAAACAATTATGGCAAACAAATTTAAAAAAAATCGGAAGTACACTTTATAAATTAAGAATTTTTTTGTAATTGTCTCGAAATTAAAAGTTATTAACGAAAACTTTTTAAATTAATTTAATAAAACTATTAGAAATATTATAGTTATGAGTCTATTTACATTAACATTATTAGCCTAAGAGAAAACATGATTTAATTAAAAATTTATGAAATACATTTTTATATGAACAAAATCACATGATTCTGATGAAATAGTTGAATTATTTAACTAATTAGAGTGAACTGATAATTAAAATTAAAAGTTTCTAATTAATTAAGTATTTAAATGACCTAAATAAATGTTTCATTCAAACTAATGCAGATCAACAACGTTTTTATAATATGTAAATAATTACAAATAAATTATGCTTAAGAATTGAAAATGTTTGAGCTGTTGTTTGTTTGTACTTGAACTAAAATCCATAAATTATGAAAGAAGAAAGCATTGCAGTTTTGTTTCATACAAAAGTTTATTCTTTTTCTGTTCTATATTTTTCTTTGCAAAAATTCAATAAGGCAGAAACAGATTTTTTTTTAAATTTACATTAATTTCGATGAAAAAAATTGTTTTAATTTGTAAAAAAAATTAGAATGGATTAAGTTTGTAAATCGAGGTTCAGAAAAGTAATTTTTTTTTTAATTTATATAATCTTGAAATAAATTTTAGTTTAGCATTATTTTAGATACTATTTAAATAATTTACAGTTTAGCATTTATATTAGATACTATTTAGATAATTTACAGTTTAGCATTTATGTTAGATACTATTTAAATAATGTACAGTTTAGCATTTATGTTAGATACTATTTAAATAATTTACAGTTTAGCATTTATATTAGATAATATTTAAATAATTTACCGTTTAGCATTTATGTTAGGTACTATTTAAATAATTTACAGTTTAGCATTTATGTTAGATACTATTTAAATAATTTACAGTTTAGCATTTATATTAGATACTATTTAAGTAATTTACAATTTAATATTTATATTAGATACTATTTAAATAATTTACAGTTTAGCATTTATGTTAGATACTATTTATATAATTTACCGTTTAGCATTTATATTAGATACTGTTTAAAGAATTTACAATTTAACATTTATATTAGATACTAATTAAATAATTTACAGTTTAACATTTATGTTAGATACTATTTAAATAATTTACAATTTAACATTTATATTAGATAATATTTAAATAATTTACCGTTTAGCATTTATGTTAGATACTATTTAAATAATTTACAGTTTATCATTTATGTTGTATACTATTTAAATAATTTACCGTTTATCATTTATATTAAATATTATTTAAATAATTTACAATTTAACATTTATATTAGATACTATTTAAATAATTTACAGTTTAGCATTTATATTAGATACTATTTAAATAATTTACAGCTTAGCATTTATATTAGATACTATTTAAATAGTTTACAGTTTAGCATTTATATTAGATACTATTTAAATAACTTACAGTTTTTCATTTATATTAAATACAATTTAAATTATTAACAATTTTTTTAACACAAACTTTTTTTACAGAGAGAAGAACAATAGTCGACGGAAAGTGCAATTCACTCAACAGAACAAAACCAAATTCTTTCTCAAGACATAATAAAGTCAAATAATTTTGATTGATAAGTTTTTTCATTGTTTGTATTTTAATTTAAATCTATAATTCTTTCAAATAATTTTAATTGATAATTTTTTTTATTGTTTGTATTTAGTATTTCAATTTGAATCTATAATTCTTTCAAATAATTTTAATTGATAAAATATTTCTGAATTATTTATATTTCCAATTTAACTTAAATCTATAATTAATTTCTTAACTGTTCACATTTTTAATTTAAATCTATAATTTTAACCAATAAGTCATTTCTCAATTACTTATATTTTTTGTATTTAACTTAAATCTATAATTCATTTCTTAATTGTTTATATTTTAAAATTAAATCTATAATTTTTGAAATGGTTTTAGGCAATTAATATTTGTCAAATTGACAAATATTGAAAACCTCTCTTACGCTAGAGTCGAATTCTGGCCTATTGGTGTTGAAGCGCTAGTAAAGATAAGTGTTGCTTGCTATCAATTTAAGTTTTATTTTAGATTTTATTTATTATTTACATTTTTTCTTGAATTCTAAAACTTTTCTAAACATCATTCTGTTGGCAGGTTGAGATTCCTCATTCGTCATGCTCTACATCTACCCTGTAGATCCGAATTTGTGAGACAAACAGTAACAAATTCGGTTCTAGAGAGGTTTGTGTGGGGCATACAAACTCAACAATTGTAACAAACTCTAAATAGTTAACAAACTCAACTAAAGTAACAAGCTCAAGTCGTTCAACAAACTCAACAAATGCAACCAGCTCAACAATTGTAACAAACTCAAAAAATGCGACAAACTCAAAAAGTGCAACAAACTCAACCAATTCCATCAAACTCAATAAATGCAACACACTCAATAAATGCAACGCATGCAACAAACTCAACAAATGCAACAAAACGAAGCAAGCACATAAACACACATTTCTTGAATGTCGTGCTCGTCCACAATGAAGCAAAATGTTAAACACCAACTAAATGGAGATCAACAAACCTTGTCTTCTGAATCAACAAGTCAAATGAAAAATGAACGCACCAGCAAATGAAAGTAAGGCAAATGTTTTGTTTTTATATCGGATTTTATTTTAACTTATTAACAACATTTTGGAGGTAAAGCTAACTTACAGATATCTTGTAGATACTTATATGTCACTTATGTATACTTACATATACCTTAGAGATACTTATATACATTTCTTATATATAATCTATAAATATTTATAGATAACTTATGTATATTCATATATTTATAAATGTCTTATATGTATTTACAGATAAATTAAAGATACTTTCAGATAAGTTATAAATGTTTATAAATACTTATATATAACCTATAAATACTTGTATATAAATTATAGACACTTACAGATTACTTTTCGTTATATTGGTTATTGAATATTTGGAAGCCATAGAGACATGTCGCAAAATATGTTTAATGTTATTTGTCATTCAACGTAAAGATTGTTGTTTCCTCCAGCACTTTTTTTAAGTTTTGCATAATTTTAAATTATATAAATTTAAAAAAAATACGAAAGCAATATTGCAAAAATGTTAGCAAACGTTTTTGTATTTATTGTTAAAACATTATTTTATACATTAATTATTTGTCAATTAAAATGATTTATAGACAGGTTAAAACATTTTTTTAAACTTATCTTCAATAGATTCAAGTAAATGAAACTAATTAATTGTACTTGATCTTCTAAATATTTGGAGGTTTGATTAAAGATTAGACTATTTTCTAATCTAAAACTAAACAATGATTTGAACTAATTTTTCTTTTGTTTTATGATTATCTATAATATTTTAAATTTCATTCAACCGTATGGACTGTTAATATAATCAATGTTTTTAGTACAGTGAAAAAACATCGTTTGTAATGGCCCATGAAACTGAAAGGCAGGGAAAATAAAATTGTATCATTTCAGAAACTGTTAATTTTCTATTTCAGAATTTTAAAGATTAAAAAAATTGCAAATGACTTCAAGAAATCCAAATTTTTAAAACAAAATTTGTTTATTTTAAAGAGCAAGTCTAAATCTTATTTTTTTAACCCTTAACTAAGTCTTAATCAGTTTTTGTTTTTTCCCAACATAGATTTATTTTGTATTTTTATTAACGCCTTTCAAAAATGATTTGAATGTGAATAGTTATTTAAAGAATAATTTTGATATAATTTACTTTTGCAGAATATTTTTAGATTACGTTTACAGGTTTGATTTCTTATATTCTATTGCACCAATTTTAGTACAAATTATGAGACAAATAGTTTTTTAAAAAAATGTCAAATTAAATAAATATTTCAACATTTTTGTTCAAAAAACAAATATATATTTTAAAGCTAGAATTTAAAACCATATTTAAAGGGTAACTTTAATCATTGATATAATTTATAATAAATTATATAAAAATAAATCTATAAACTTGCGTGAGTAAAAACATTCACTTTCTTGCATTTATAGAGATGCATTAAAAAATTATAATGTTGCCAGATGGCACCGTAATAATAATTATTATAATAATTAGGCGGTAATTTTATTCAAATAAATTATTTATGATTTTATCTGTGGTTTTGGATTTCATCTTAATACATAAATAAATAAACCAATGCAGTTCAACCACTGTATTTTATATAAACAATTACATAAAAAATGGTTTAGCATATTAAACAATTTTTCAATGTAAACTACACTGTAATTTGGATTAAAATGGCAGAAGTTTGAACTGAAGAAAAGCTATATAAAATATTATGAATATTGCGAAAAACTATACGTTTTGTCTATAGTAAATAGTTCTTCTCTGAATTTAATACAGGTTAACATAAATCAACAAACTATTTCAGTAATAAATTTATAATCCTAAACATAAATTGAATGTATGTTAATTAACATTGCTAATGTGTTTCATGTATGGAATTAAGAGTTTTTATTTTCTATTCAACAATAAAAAAGGATTATGATGAAAAACAATTAAAAATTGTCTCTATAGGTATTGATTCTTAGTCTATTAATTTCAAAATAATAATAACTTTTAATTATTTCAGATAGCTTACAAGAGCTTGGAAATGTAGTAAAGAAAAAACTTATCATCAAGTCATTCAAGAAAAAATAGAAATTTAATTGAAAATTCTCAACAACTTTTTTCATGATGGTGGAATCGTGAGTATTTTTAATGTTTTCTTGTTAACTCTGAAACAAAATTTCAAACCAGTGCTGGAGTAGGATCAAAATTGTAACCACATTTTATGGCACAACCTTTCATTGTTTTTTCGAAAAACAAATGTATTGAATAGAATGAAAGAAAACATTGAAACATTCTGCAGAAAAAATGATTTATTGTCAACGAGGAATACAACCTTTTGAGGCATTAGAAAAAAATATAACATAAAAAAAATTAAGGCATTACAAAAAATAAATAAAATATAATGAAATAAAAAACTGAAGCATTACAAAAAAAAATAATTAAATAAAAAAAATGAGGCATGACAAAAAATAAATAAAATATAATAAAGTAAAAAAAAGAGGCATTATAAAAAAAATAAAATATAGTGAAACAAAAAAACAGGCATTACAAAAAATAAAAAAATATAATAAAATAAAAAAAATGGGGCATTACAAAAAAATGAAATAAAAAATTGAGGCCTTACAAAAAAAGAAACAAAATATAATGAAATAAAAACGTTGATGTATTACCAAAAAAGAATAAAATATAATGAAATAAAAACTTTGAGGCATTACAAAAAATAAAGTATAATACAATAAAATAAATTGAGGCATTACAAAAAAAAGAAATAAAACATCCCATTAAATGAATTAAAATACAATAAAATAAAAAAATTGAGGCAATAAAAAAAATAAATAAAACATTCCATGAAAAAATTAAATTATAAAAAAATAAAAAAATTGAGGCATTACAAAAAATAAATAAAATATAATAAAATAAAAAAAACTGAAGCATTACAAAAAAAGAAAAAATACATAATGAAATAAAATAAATTGAGGCATTATAAAAAAAGAAACAAAATTTAAAAAATGAAAAATAAGGTATTACAAAAAAAAACAAAAAATGAGGCATTACAAAAAATAAATAAAACATTCCATGAATATAAATAAATTATAATAAAATAAAAAATTGAGGCATTACAAAAAATAAATGAAATATAATAAAATAAAAAATTGAGGCATTAGAAAAAAGAAATAAAATATAATAATTAAAAACAAATTGAGGCATTACAAAAAATAAATAAATTATAATAAAATCAAATAAATTGAGGCATTACAAAAAAAATAAAATAAAAAAAATGATCGAGGTATTAAAAAAAATAAAATATAATAAAATAAAAAAAATTGAGGCATTACAAAAAAAAGAATAAGATATAATAGAATATAAAAAATGAGGCATTACAAAAAAATAATAAAAATATAATGAAATAAATAATAAGGTATTACAAAAAAAAACAAGAAAATATAATCAAATAAAGAAAATTGAGCCATTACAAAATAAGAAATAAAATATAACAAAATAAAAAAACGAGATAATACGAAAAAAATAAAAAATAAAAAATTGAGGCATTACAAAAAAAGAAATAAAATATTTCATGAAAAGAAAAAAATAGAATGAAATAAAAACATTGAGGTATCACAAAAAATAAATTAAAAAATTGAGGCTTTACAAAAAAATAAAAATATAATGGGATAAAAACATTGAGGCATTACAAAAAAAGAAACAAAATTAAAAAATTGAGATTTTACAAAAAAATAAAAAAATAATGGAATAAAAACATTGAGGCATTACAAAAAAAGAAACAAAATTAAAAAATTGAGGCTTTACAAAAAAAATTAAGATACAACAAAATATAAACTTTGAGGCATTACAAAAAAAGAAATAAACTATAATACAAAAAATTGATGTATTACAAAAAAGAAATAAAATAGAATAAAATAAAAAAATGAGATATCACAAAAAAAGAAATAAAACATTCCATGAAAAGAATTTTCAAACTTGAATGATTTCTTACAATTCCTGAAAAATCTTTTCCTAAAATATGAAAAGTCGACTCGAAAGATAAATTTTTGTATAAAAGTTTTTCTTCTATTTCATAAATAAAATTTTTCATAAAAAAATTAGAAATAAATATTTTATTTCTTAAAACTTATTATTGATGAATGATGCATTCCGGAACAATTTATTCACTATTCGTGGACACTTTTCAATGCTATATCATATGGATCGACAGTAGCACAAGTGAGGTAACCCACATTCAAATAACATAGAGCTTACCTCACCTGTGTTATATGGATAGACAATAGCACAAGTGAGGTAACCCACATTCAAATAACATAGAGTTTACCTCCCTTGTATTATTGTTGATCCATATGGTGCAACTTGAGGAGTTCTGGAAGTGCTCTAGCTTTAGTTTTCTGACCATCCATGAATATTGAATACTCTTAATGTTCCAAGACTAGCCGGTTGATTTAAAACAAATTATTCAGAATAATCACAAAAAAATAATTCATTCTAAATAAAAAGTTTAAATTTGAATACTTTTATATGTCATGTTTCCGATTCTAACAGTTTGCAAACAGTTAGTAAAATGTTGGAAATTATGACGTCATAGGTGTTTCTGACTAACAGTTCGAAAATTGTTAACTGTTTCCTCAAGTTCCTGAGGTAGTTTCCCGGTGACGTCATGGAATACGAATGGAAACATTGAATGTTACTTAACTTAGAGCAATAAATTTTCTTAAAATAGTTCTATAGATTGTTAATAAAGAAGTTAAATGTATATATGCATCGGTTATAAACTAATTATAAAGAAAATAATAAAGGAAAAAATCAAATCAATCAATTATGTCGACTTTTCAGTTGCCATTAGCTTCTCCATGATTCAAATATTTTGAATATTTTGTTTTATTATAATATGATCACTAAATTCAGTTAGTACTTTCATAAATTAATCTTTAGACTGATTTTTTAAAGAAAAATTGAAAGTTAACTTTCAAATATTTAGGGGTTTTGTGTTTCCGAGCTCTCTGAAACTGTTTCAAAAAGAGTGAAGTTACCGTTTTGAAACTGTTAGAATTGGAAACATGATTATAGTTTTATGAAAAACCTGTTTTTTTAAAATTGTAAAACCATTATATTGTAAATAATTTTTTATGTTAAACAATAACTATAAGACACTTGACTTTTATAATTACTGTATTCATGAAAAAGTTCATGGTAACAAAAATAAAATTATAGAATTAGTTTTTGAAATATTATTTATTGCATTTATTTGCAGGTGAACAAACGTTTCCTTAACACCGATCCCAATGAAGAAAGAGACTAAGAAGAAGAAAGATGTTTTGATTTTATTTATAATGTAAATAATGTAAATGTAGATCCAAGTGTTTTGTTTAGTTTTAACACCTTAACCGTTTCCTGTAGCACCGGTGATACATAAAGATTAATGGATTACTCCATATTATTTTACACGAGTGATACAAATTAAGTTAGTTATGTTTTTAATTACTTATACAGGTAAATACAGGTAAATAGTTACTTATATAAGTAATTAAAAACACAACGAACTTAATTGGTATCACCGGTGTAACATAATATAGCGTGAGCCATTGGGCTTATGTTAACCGGTGTTACCCGGAATGGTCAAAGTGTTAAGCAAGATTTTGTAGTTGTAAAAGGATGTCAGTTTCTAAAGTTTTATAAATGACAAATGTATAAAAATTTGAACTATATATATATATATATATATAGTTTGAAATAAAGCGATAATTATTACAAAGTTTGTTAGCTAAATAAAATCAAACCAAATATCACAAATTCCATTAATCTGTCTTCAGTTTGAATTTTCTGTTCCCCAAATCTCAACATTTCATATATTGAATCACATACAAAATTATACTTGCACGGGAAACGTTTTATATTAGTAGATAATTAAATTTTGTAATTTAATTTTGTAAATAAAACAAATATCAGTTCAATACAATTTCATGTAATATAAAGTTTTGTTTTCCTAAAATGTCATGGTTACCAAAATAAAGAAGCTTGAGTAGGCTATAACTAAAAAACTTAAAATTAGAAAGAGTTTTAATAATTTTCTTTCTTTTTCAAAATATTTTACTTTATCATATTTTTTCAATGTGTTTTTTTCATTTAATAATAAGATGTTGAATTGTTATGAAACTTCAAGTCAAAATCCAAATTTGGTCTTTGCAACTAGGACTATAAATTAATTTTTGTTGATCGTGTGTAAACCATTTTAACAAATTAAAAATTAATATCTTACATTTAAAGTTTGTTCTTAATGAAAGGAAGAATGCAAATACTTGCTTAGTTTTAATTTTACAAAAATTTAAGAAACGTGACAAATTAAAAAAAATAAAAACAGCAAATATTAAATAAATAAAATAAATAAAATAAAAAAAATAAAAAAAATATATTAATTGTAAACATACAGAGCTCATTCGACAATCTTTGACTAAATAAAAACGTATTTGTGAAAAGCATTTGAAACAATGTCGAACAATATATGTCCGGCAAATCAAATGTTATGAGTAGTGCTTCTGAAAAACAAATTATTGGAACATACATTTATAATTCATATACAAATGTATTAAATATATTATTTGTTTAAAAATAAATGGCAAAGATACATAAATCATATGTGAATATATTCTAAAATTACATTTATATGTTTTTTTTTAATTTTTATAAAATTAATGTTTTAAATAGCTTCAAACATAGTTAATTTGTTTAATAATATACAGTATGCCTAATTTTAACATTTGTTTATATTGGTAAATATAAAATAAACTCCCATATAATAATTGCAAACCATTTAAGTGACAATAAAAATGTTTTTTTTTCATAATATTTTTCGAATCTCAATATTAAAAAGATGGAGTATCAAGTTTGATTTTAGTTTTTGAAGCCAAGATATTTAAAACAATTGTAGGGATGTAGACTGATTAGTATTTAATGAATTTTGGACTTCTTAAGGAACTTTGAAATGTTTGAAACACAATGAAGAACCTAGGGGATGATATCTTATGAAGTTAACAATAAACCTCTTTGGGGTAAAATGGTTTCTATTTTTCACTTTTGAGATTTGTGAGAAGCACTTTAATTAGTCATTCATAACGTGCTAAAATAAATTATGAAGTAATTACAAATTTTGCTATTAAGATCGTAAAAATGGCTACGTCAATTTAATATTCAAGTTATTATGCCTAACCTATAGTCAAACATATTTCTTTGTATAGTGGTTTGTATTAACAACAAAAACTTTTTGTTATCTTACTTGTAACTAAAAGATTTCATATTTCGAAATCATTGTTTGCTTCAATTTTTTAGTTAGACGAGATAGTAAGTTGTATAACTGAATGCATTGAAAGATAATTTAAGTTCCATTTAATTACACTAATGAAAAGTTGAAATAATTTGTTCTTTGTTGTAACTTTCAGAATTTGATGTCTTGATAATTCACTTTTAATCAATTATAGTGTTTATGTTTTTTTATTGTTTATATAGTTTTAATGCTATTTATGTAATATTGTTCATGTTTTGTATTGGTTATATAGTGTTAATATTGAATAAAAACCTCAACTACAACTATTTTTAGAATGTTAAAAGTTTTTTCTTTTTTATATTTCAATGCCATCCATTATCACACATATGTGATCTATCATGAACAAAACTACAATACACAAAGTATTGGAGCATTATTTCCGTTTTTTATCTTTCAGCTATTACACTTATTATCTACTATTTGCATTAACTTATCAAGTTAATTGTATAACTGTTAGAATAGCATTACCACCTTCATAAAATTACTCATTAAAACTCATACGACATACAAACTAATTTAATTTAATTTTTGTATAGATATTAGTTTATTGAAAGCTAAAACCCTAAATTATGTGAAATATAACAAAGGTTAACATTTTTCATTACAAAAAAAATTAATTGTTGTTTTCCTAAATTAATTGTCAACTTCATGATCTGTGATATTATAGCTGAGCTTTAAAATTGATTTATTTTAAATAAAACCGAATTTAACATTTACGTTGAATGTTTTAATTTGCATTCACAATTTTTAACAATCTTATTTTATATGGTTGGATTATTTAGCTACAAATCATCTCGCAAAACAGTTTTTGGTAGTTTTGATTTATTAAAATTCAATTTTATGACTTAATCTACTGAAACAAAATTAAGGAATTAATTTTATATTTTCTGTCGAAACACTAAATGTTAACTTAAATCCTAACTCTAATCCTTATGAAAAAACATTATCGTGCATTTCTGGATTAAAAGGTTAACCATGATTCATTGATACAGCCTAAACATTGTTTGATTATCAAAATTTTGTGCAGACCATTTTTATTATATTTTGTAACTATTACATTTTAAGTTGGTTTATAGTTCCTATAAGACTTGATTTAACTTAAAATGTCGGAATTAAAAAAATGTTTAATAAAGTCAAAACTATTGTCAGATTCAAAAAAATGCTAAATAAAATCAACATTAATGTCAGAATTAAAAACAATATTTTATAAAAAAATCTACTGCATATAAGTATTGACAAAATATTTAAATAAGTTATATGTAAAATGTTTAACCATTATACTATTAAGCCTTGTATCATTTTCCGTAATACAAATCAAATTATATGAAATACATAGTATCTTTCCTATAATAGTTTTATGAAGAACATAGCATTTTTTTGGAAAATTTAAAAATCTAATTAAATTAAATACTTTTAACTTAATTAAATCTACAAAAGAAAGAAGGTAAAAATATTTAACAGTTTAAGAATATTTTTTATAATGTATAGAAATTTCACTTTTTTATAAATTATTATGTTGTTAAAATGCGTTACAGGCTATAAATATGCTTTCTTTAGAGCTTGGTTGTAGGTTAACGACAATAAATATACAGTAGTTATCATTTTTGTGAAAATTATTAGCCTAAAGCTTCAACAAAATGTCTTCAAACTGAGAAAGAACTTCTTAAAATGAAATAACATAATTTATAATAGGTATCAATTCAGGTAATAACATAACAACTGCTTATGAATTAAAGTTAATGACTGTGGTGTTGTAACTTCAGAACAATTGTATTTGTTTAAAATTGAAAATAAAAAAAATACTCTTGATACTCATGATGAAGATCACCCAAAACAAATGAGTAATTTTTTATGTCTAAGATAGTCAAAAATGACATATTCAATTTTGCTAACCTTTAACAGTGCACACCTTTTTGTTGACTGAATCACTTTCTTGTGATTCAATCAAAATCGTATCACATTGATACAACATGATTTAATTTTGATTGAATTACAACAAAGTTGATTGAATCCACTGATAACAAAAGTTATTCAATTTGGTAATACCAGTTTTGACTATGTTTTCAGTGACAACTTAATATTACATGTACTATAGAGTATTTATATAATTAATTCTTTTTTATTTATGCAAAATATTTTTAGACCTATGAAAAAAATCTTTCTTCAAAATAGGTGAACATATTTATAAATAGTGTATAACACGCCATAGTCTTCTAAATACTTAGACTTTGGATGTATCAATTATCATTTGTTTATAATTCATTTATTGATATAGCAATAATATGTAGTTTTATGATTTAATCTAGTGGTTGCACCAATTTATGTGAGTTTCATGGGATAAAAACATGTGAGGCCTTATTTAACTTGTACGCGTAACTTTACCACGATCTAGCCTTTTGTTTTATGCTAATATTTACACTAAAAAAATAATGGTTCTCAAAATAAAATGTATAATTTTGTTGGCAAGAGTTTTCTTGAAATGATAAATGCTTATATTTGTTTATCAAACCATACAAAAGTTTAGAATAAAGTAAAGAAAATACCCTAGTTCAATTTGCATTGGCAAAAATGTTTACAAAAGCAAAACCAAAATTAACAAACAATAAAAAACAATATGTGGATATTGGTAGAGTTAAGTGCTATGTTGTTGGAATTTATAGACCTCCACAATCTTCTATTGGGGAGTTTACTGAAATGTTGAAGGACAACACAATTAAAAAGTTACCCCAATCATCTAAGATACTTATTTGTGGGGATATGAACATTAACTTGTTTAATCCTCTCAATTTAAGTAGTGTATCTAACTTCTCTCATATGATGAGGTCATTTAATTTTGTTTCGATGCTAAACTGTTCAAGCAAGCATAACCCTTGAAATAGAACAACTGAGTTTGCCCCCATCGATCACACATGGATTAATTTTTATCCTGGACTCAATTTTGCATCTGGAGTCGTTACTGAGAAGATTAGTGATCACTTTCCAACGGTTTGTGTTTTGGATAGGGATGTGGCCATTCACCCTGCCTTAACGCAGGAGTCCAGTAGAACTTTTACAGAGGTGAACTATGAAACATTTAAGTCTGGGTTTCTTAACCTTGATATGAATGATGTTTTCACCAATCATAATGCTGATTGCTCCTTTAGTTTGTTTTATAATAAGTTGAGTACTTTTTTTAACAATTATTTTCCTGTGAAACAAACAAAAACAAAGAAAAAACATGAATTTGTGGATGTCGAATGATCTGAAGTTCTGAGGAAAAAAGAAGTATATTTTGTTATCGAAACTTAAAAAAAATGAAATTGCCTTATCTGATTTTACCATTTATAAGAGAATGTTGAATTCAGCAATAAGACAGGCGGAAAAGTTATACTACATGACGAAGGCAATTGGACTTGATGGTGATGTAAATAAGACGTGGAATTTTATTACTCAGATTCTAGGTAAGAAAACTGAACTGCCAAAGACCATAATAGTTGATGCTGAGTTGAGTCATTTGACTGGTCGTGATATAAGTAACGAGTGTAAAAATTACTTTCTGACCATTGTTGATGCATTGATTGTTCATGGTAATGTTTATAATAATTTCGAAGCACTGTACCGTGTAAAAGAGAACCTACATTATTTTTACTTGTTTCCCGTTACTGACATAGAGAAAACTAATTGCATTATGGGATTGTGAAACAAGTTTACAAATGTGTTTGCCATTCCTGCTGCTGTCTTCAAGTCGATAACTGTGCCCTTGGGAGTGATGTTAGCGATGCTGCTGGGTTTTTGTTTTGAGTCCGGAGTTTATCCATCTGTGTTAAAGTGTGCGAGAGTTTTACCAATTTATAAAGCGGGTAGTCGACTGGAGGTTGGCAATTATAGACCTATTAGCACTCTGTTGACGGTAACTAAGGTAATTGAGAGAGTTATTCGTTCGGGTTTATTGTCATTTATCAATCGTTATAACCTTATATCTGTATATCAATATGGATTAAGAGCAGGAATGGGAACAGATTTGGCGGTTTTTGATGTGACTACAAATATTGTTAATTCACTTAATGGTAGGAAATTCATGGTATGGCTTTTTTGGACATTCGAAAGGCGTTCGATTGTATTCGCCACAATATTCTCTTGGATAAATTGTATAAAATGGGTATACGAGGACCACTGCATGAGCTCTAAAGAGTTATTTACAGAACCGCACACAGTATGTTGACGTGAATGGTGACAGGTCTGTGCATGGAGGGGTATATTATGGTGTTCCACAAGGATTGGTGTTAGGACCCATGCTTTTTAATACTTATGTGATGACAGTGTTATTTTGCGACGCGATGGATGTGTTCTTTTCGCGGATGATGCATGATTTTGGGTGACTGGTTCTACCTTTGATGCTGTTCTTTTAAAGTTAAACCAATTGATTTCTGATTTGTTTGCTTGGTTGGAGAAAGTTGCACTTGTAGAAAATACAAATAAAACATATTTGATGATGTTCTCGAGGAGCACCAATTTGAATCTCCCAGATGTATATTTCAGCGGTTCTCGACTTCAATGGTTCAATAATGTAAACTATTTGGCTATTTGGGTGTGCATTTAGACACTGGATTAAAGTTCGACCGTCAATTGGAAGTGATTTTGGGTAAGGTGGCTCGGGGACAAGGGGTAATTTATCGACTAAGCTATTATCTTCCTAGGAGTGTTCTATTAAAACTGTTTTATTCTATGGTATATCCGTTTTTAAATCTGAATCTTATTGTGTGGGGTCGTCTATCTAGAAGCCGATTAAGCCAATTAAAATCTCTGTAAGCAAGTCATTACGCTGTATTCTTAAAATAGATTTTGATAGAAATCATATCCCCCTGATGCCTAAAGACGATATGATCTTTATAAACTGGCGTTACTTAAATTCTTACATTGTTTTTTT
Source organism: Archaeomysis grebnitzkii (assembly GCA_031471125.1). NCBI lineage: Eukaryota > Metazoa > Arthropoda > Malacostraca > Mysida > Mysidae > Archaeomysis > Archaeomysis grebnitzkii. Next base: position 55,048 of record JARUHE010000041.1, on the reverse strand, counting down.
ATACAGGCTCCCAGATAACTACTTCCTGAAGTTTCTGTCTGAACATCTTCCCTATCATGGCTATGGTATGAGAGCTGTTAGATTTAGAGTTCCTTATGAAAGACTTAATATAATGAAGGAAAGTGTGCTATATAATTTAATTGTTCTGGCGAACTCG
>JARUHE010000041.1:33039-50898 GCA_031471125.1 Archaeomysis grebnitzkii | reverse complement strand
GCCTTGCCCGTAACTTTTGACCCATTGGTCAAAATTAAAAAAAAATTGGGAATCTTATTTTTTGAGCAAAAGTAACCGATGTGCCAATTTTCAGGAAAATCGAAGAGGTGAGGGTGTTATGCTTTGGGTGATTTGTCCTGGAATTGCCCCTCTGGTTGATGAATGCCATATTATATCCAAATTTTTTTACAGACAGGCTTGTAATATATTTTTATTAATACTTTTTTTATTGAAATAATTGATGATTAATTGTGTTTGGACTAGGAATGATTTTTTTAAGAATGCGAGAAAGTCTTATCTAACAAACAAGTTTATTATAACCTCCCATTAAATATTTTCATGAACATTTATTCCTGAATCTTTTTTTTAATATAATTGTCAAGCATAACAACTACTAAAGTGTTACCATACTGTTGTATCATTTATATCTCAAATGAACAGTTATGAATTCCCAAGTAATATTTTAATTATTCAGATTTAAGGGTTTTTATGAAAATTCAGTTTTTCCATACCAAAGTAAAACATTGAAGTTTCTTGTTTGTTCACCTACACCTCAAATGAAGTTCTGAAGTTTACGTTAAATGTTCGCCAATTTTTAATTTTCATTACCACACCGTGGTCCTCTGGTTCTTATTTATCTTTTTAACACAAAAGCTATTTTTTGGCTGGTTTAAAACTTACTAAAAAAGGTACAATCGGTGGTTCATATTAACTGTTATTGCATGCTAAAAATTTAAACTTTTTTAAATTTTATTTAATTTGTTTATGTTTATTTATTTTTTTTATGTATTACTGTTATCTTCTTAAATGGAAGGATATCATCTTGACAATGTGCAAATATTAATCTCTTTTTTTTTCTCCTCGTCGACATATTATTTAAAGATTTAAATTACACAGATGCATAAGACTTCAAGCAAAAGATGCAGACATACCCTCGCACCACGAGGACCACAACCACTTCATCGATCTCTACTTTGTGCTTCTGTACAAATTCCAGCAATCAACATTTGTGGAAGAGGTCAGTCGGCGTGATTTTGTACTTGGAAAAGTTTTGTTCAAAAATTAAATTAATTTTATTTAATGTCATTGTACAATTTTTTGTATATATAATCATTAACATTTTTTGAGTTTTTTAAAATTAATTTTAATTTTTAGGTCTTGCAGTATATTTTGCAAAAAAATATAGAACTTAATTTGCTTTCGATATAATTTCTGCCAAGTGTGTGTGGTAAATCTTTTCCATGTTTTGGTTTGATTCGTGCATCAATAGATTGGATGTAAAATATTGGCGTCTGGAAATTCATTATTATTGAAATTTCATTATTTGAAGAGTTACATTGTCATGAATACAAGTTTGTCTGTTTTTACCATCCAGATAATTTCTTTTTTCAAAAATTAATATTTATGGAGTCAAAAGCCAAAAAATCTGCATTCCTTAACTCTGTTTATTTTTGAGCAAAACTTTAATTTTTTATATTTGAAAAGCTGCAATCTTTTTGGATAACATGTAGCCTTAAATGGTCCTGCTGTCTTGGGGTTCAGCAGTATAAGATATCCCCTTTATTATTATTATTATTATAACATTATATATTATATCTTTATTTTATTATTATTAATTATGCATTCTTTATTTTTTTATGAAGGGAGTGACAAGTAACTTGTATTCTTAAATAGAAAAATGAGAATAATGAAGGTATTAATTATTATTTTTTGTTGTACATTCCATACTTTGAAAATCAATGGTATATTTCCACATTATTTTTATTTTTCTATTTGAAAAATGTCAGATACTTGTTCCACCGATGTACATGGAAGAAAATTCAATGTGCTACATGTTTAAGTTTGATATTTCATCAAATAGATTTCACTCTAAATATGCCTTTGGTGATCTTCCTCCATTTTCATGAATTCATTATTTCATCATAATATAATTTAGCTTGTTTGAAAGTCTCTTTATTTGCCAACCTTCCAGGAAATGTATTTGACCAATCAACTAAAGTAATTTGTAAATCATTTCTTAGATTCAAGCATTCGATGTGGAAAAAGGTGTCGACTTTGTCAGAAGACTCGTCAGCAAAGGTGAAAAAGCTGCAAGAGTTTGGAAACATCGACTGAAAATTGCGGATCTTTCTGTCAAAATTTTTCTTGCAACGACCATCAACAAACCATATTCGGAAGTTTTTTGGTGAATATTATTTGTTTTGTGAATACATTTAACTTCGAAACAATGGTTCGATTTCCCTGTTCAATTTTAACTGTAATTCTGTAAGGTTTATGAATATTGAATTGTTTTCGACTTCTTTTATTAACTAAACGTTTGCTACAACAGTAATAAATAATTCAAATTATAAAGTCATTTTAGTATTTTTGATTGATGAAGCCAGGCTCAACATAGAACATTTTATCATTTTAATAGATTATTGTCAAAATTTACTGTATTTTGAATAAATTAACATAGTGTTACAAATGACATTGGCATTTTTGATATCGTTTTAACCTTATTAATCCCTGTTTGCGTAGTGCTTTTTTCTATGGTTCAGACTAGGAGTGTGTGACTTCAATGCATATACGTGTATTGTCTGAACGTTTGGTTTTGATTAAATAATTTTGTTGAGTGTGCATAGTGAAGCTCTACATAAAGAGTCATTCATTAGGTCACCATCGACAATGGTAGCTGGATTGGACAAGGACTTAAATGCGTGTATATCCTCTATAACTTTAAATTGTGTTATGCAATGAGTTTATTATTCATAAAGTCTTTTTTTTGTTAATTATCTACATGAACTTTAGTTTGATTTGTTTTGTTTTGTTTTCTTTCTTTTTATTTAGGTTATGAGCTTTTAATTTTGTTTAGATTTTTTAATGCCCCAATGGGTTGGAACTAAATTATATTATAGCCTACTTGAAAAAAAACCTTGTTCTCCTCAGACATGCACTATTTATTTTATGCATTACCAGTATAGTCTGGAGCAGGGCTGAAACTTTTTATAAGAGCAAATAATCTAGAACCTCAAAATAAATCGGCTAGAATACTCTAGATTGCACAATAACAATGGAACCTTCAATCATATGTTTCATTGTTTTCAACTACTTTCCTTTGTTTTAATACTTTAAAAACATCTATATGACAACATTTATCAGCTAGGCTAGGTAAAAAACATCTAGATCTAGATAGAGTGGCAGCACTGGTCTAGAGGCATTATGTAAAATATTTCATCATTTTTCAGGTCCGTCTTCAATGAATGGTGTGTCGTGCAGCAAGCGGTCGGTACCTCGGCAAATCTTCTCAAAGAGATGATACACAAATATGTTCCATTGTCTGAATGTTCGAAGCATATTTTCAGCATGGCAACAATTCTTCATTCAAAGGTAAAAGTTTTTGTCATTTGTATGAATCATTTTAAAAAGTTGATTGCATAGTTTATCTTTATAATGGAATCCTGATTTTTGTTCTCTTCCTGGCATTTATTTTCAAGCCTTTATTTTTATTTCCAACTTAGCTTAGGTGTTGAACATATTTTTTGACAAATACAGGTCTTTTTTGTTAAGCATTGCATAGCAAAATCTCTACTTAGGTTTTACTTTTCCGTCATCGGCGTCTGTGGCGTAAACTTTGCAATAAAACACAATTTCAGGTTATCGGCTATTTATTTTTTTATTTTTATTGATATAACATACTTAATTAAGAATATTTTGATTAAATAAACAGTTTATTTAGAAAAATATTTAATGATGTTTTTATAGAATTTTGGACATAGCCTTATTTTCATGATAAGAAGTTGTGTTTAGCAAACTTATGTTGAGCATATTTTGTTTTTCGATGATCTACTGTAATGAAGTACTAAAGCTTTCCAATAGTTCTATATCTTTCATTCAATCAAAAAAATTCTTGAATTGATATTTTTTTATCATTTTACTATACTATAGAGGACATCACAATTTTATTCTACATTTTTTGTTTGATTTATGCTGGAAATGATGTATTCATGAAAAGTCTGTAAGTTGAATTTTTGATTAAAGGCTGTTTCCTCACTTTGTTCACCCATTTCGATGTGATGACCTAGAATTCTTTTGATAAAATTTATTCTATTAAGTTGCTGAATGGTTGTGAGACATTTGAAGTTTTAAACCATTCCGTCTGTGGGTTATTAGTTATTTGGAGAGCTGTAGATCATTTTTTTAAACAAGTTTTTATTATTAGTATTCATTAAGATTTTGTCAAGTAATGTTTGTTTTCATCATCTATGGTTAGTTAACATAACATATTTAACTTGCTTATATTTTAGTGAGAATGTTTTCCTAAAATACAAAGCATATCTTTTAATTGTAAAGTTCCACAATTTTATTTTGGTGAGAAAGGTTTTCCTAAAATACATAATTTTTTTTCAGTTTGAGAAAGAGGCTCCATTAGTGATAGAGCTTTTGATCAAGGGTCTGACGGGCGACATGAATTCGCTGGAAGGAGTGAAGTTGCAGGACGGCGACAACACGCAAGAGATCGTCAAACTGGAGCAGCAAATGGCCGTCGGGTTCATGAGCTTGGCAGAAGTTTTTCGGAGTAACGTGAAGATTGCCCGTGAGTGTGTTCTCACCGCATTCAGTTTACATCCCACAAAAGAACGTCTTCTGCAACTGCAAACCCTGGCAGCAACGTTTGCTGCTGAAGAAGTCAAAAAACAATTGTTGAAGGATAATCCTGAAAGTAATTTAACCACACTTAATAGTATTAGTTCATCAGCAGTGAAGACTGAAGAAGTTGAAGGAGGTTTGAACACCATAACAGAACAACAAAGTTCCCCACAAAATCACACATCACAAGCTTCTGCCATTAAAAGTGAGCCCAACAATGAACCAAATAATTCCCCGAATATCGAAAGCAGACTCTCCACAAAAGTCACTGTAGATACCGGACAATTGGTAAACATGCCATGGGATACAGGACCAAATCATCAAATTGATTTACCAACACTTGACAAAACTAAAAGTTCTTCAAATGCTAGTCAAAATACCAGTAATGAAAGCAAAGACGCAGTATTACAGGATACACCACCAATTCAAATTAACAAACCAAAAGTTTCATCCAATGGAAAGTTGGACTTTTTTAAAGGCGTTTGTCAGACGTTGTTGCAGCAGCTGATTGAGACTCCTTCAAAAGAGAACTCCACAACTGTGAAGAAAGAGGAAACGGAGAAGATAAAGAGTCCGGTGAGAATAGGGAAGAAGAGCAACGGACACGATGGAAGCGAGTTTGATGTTTTGACGGCACCCAATCACGTCATTGATGGAGAAAAGCTTGGGCTGAGTCGTGAACTTTGCGATGATCTTGCTGTTGTTTTGAGCAGCCCCAGGTGGCAAAAGTTGTCATGGAAGGAGTCGACATCTCACCTGTGGAATATCTGTGAAAGATATTTGAAAGACAGCAACAGTGCAAAGAACATGACCACAGAATTGAAGTATTTAAATCTCGACTACAACCAGTTTAAACATCTGCCATCTGTTGATCCAGGTGAATATAGTGGCATTGAAAAGGGCTACGAGCAGTATGTTCAAATAGAAGAGCCTGAAGTTGAATACAATTATTCGACTAGTGGCAGGTCTTCAGGCTCCGATTCTGATGGAGAATTTGCTGGAACTACAAAAACTAAAGTTTATTTCAAAAAAGTGCTTCCAAATAAAATAAAAATCAAAGATGAATATTCCGATCATGGGTATGATTCGTGTAAAAGAAACAAACTAGACCTCGAATCTGAGTCCATTAGTTCTGGTGATTCTGATTTTGGGTTTGATAAACAATTGAAAAAGAAAAGTAAAACTTCTGAATGCAGAATGTTGGTTGAAGGTAATAATGTGATGTCTGTGAGCAGTGAAGACAGGAGAAAAAGGATGAAAGTTGATCTAAACGCAGATCAATTGAAGACCTGCATCGTTCCCAACAAAGGGAATCCCATGGTGGCAAGTCATAGGCGTATCCATCAATTTCTACCAACTCTGACCAAGAGTCCATTCACAAATGTCAAACAAATAAAAGTTCCTAAGGATGTCGAGAGAAAAGTGAATGTACATCCCAAAATGAAGACCTTGGCATCCTTCCCAGGTAAGGGCAGATCCCAGCAGCCATTGAACATCATTGGGATAGGAAGAGCGGGTGGTGCAATGAAAACGCCCAATGTTAACTCGAACCGGGGGAGAGGCATTTTTCAGTTTTCAAATATTGTAAGACCATCTTCCAACCAGGGAAGAGGTGGCATTGTATCTTCAAATGTTGTATGCACCTCTTCCAACCAGAGCAGAGGTGGCTTTCAATCTTCAAATATTGTACGGACATATTCTAACAGGGGGAGGGGTAATTTTGCACCCTCAAATACTGCACAACCATCTCCTAACCAAAGGAGAGGCGGTTTTGTAGCTTCAAATGTTGTCCGACCATACTACAACAAAGGAAGACGAGGTACTGAAACTTTAAATACCTATAGATCATATCATTTTAATGCTGGCAGACCTTCTAGCTCACCTGCGGACAAGTTGACCGAATATCAAAGATCGTTGAGCAGAATTTCCAATAACAAAAGTATTTCTATTTTTAGAACTCCCTCAACTTGTATGGAAAACAATAAATTAAAAACACAAAACCTTAATAAAAGTCCTAGTGTTATGAACACAAACAATAAAATTAATCCAAACTCATTTCTAATAAAAACCGACAAAGAAACAGTTATACCAACTAGTTTAAATAAAATAGAAATTTCATGTAAAAAGCCAGACAATGTTTCACCATGTTCTACATCAATGGCAAAGTCTACTAATCCTGTTGTAACCAGTAGTTCTCAAGTTGTATCTGTTCCTACAAAAAATACGGTAGAAATTATAAGTGTGAAGAAAGATCCGCCTGATTCTAGCTTGATAAACAAAACTCAGGAAAATGTGAAAAACAATGTTGCACACACACCTGATAGCCAAAGTGATGGTAAAATCATGGAAAGTTCCATCTTGAATACAAAACCCACAGAAACATTAACTCCCACACCCAAAGTTGAACTTAAAGAGGAGGTTTCTAAGCCTAATATAACAACAGCCAAACCCAATTCTCAAGATGGAGGATGGAGTTATAAAGGTTATCTTGTAGCAAATCCAACCAGCTCTACAAATGATAATACAACTGGCACCCAAATAAACTTACAAAAGTCAGCTTCGAAATGTTCATACAGAACTAAGGATGGTAGAGTTTTACCTGTAAATTCTGCTCTACAACCTCAATCAATAAACATTTCTGCAAACAATATGAATAGAAACGTTCCACCATCAAGTTATGAAGAGTCCTATACTAAGTTTCTCCAGAAGAAAAGTATGGAAAGTAATGTTGGTAAAAAACCCAGCATAACCATAACTCGAAAGAGTCAAAGCATAGACAACAGTTTAATCGTATTCAAAAAGGAAGGAAATTCATTTGCAATCAAAAGTACCAATGACACTGGTTTGAGATTAGCAAATGCTCAAAAGAATGTTCTGAACAGAATTTTGTCACCTGAAAATGCAATGTCGGCAATCAGTGGTAGACAAGGTGACAGGTTGCCAGTTAGAGCAATAGCAATGCCTGTCAGTCACAACGTCCCTAATCTTCCCACAGACAAAATAAATCCTACGGGAATAGGAAGACCTTTGCCCAAAGGAACCACTGTCGTTCGGCGTCCCAAAGGGGATGGAGCTGGCCCGAGCGGCTTCAACAACGGCGGTTCGTCTTCAACTCCAACTTCTCAGTTTTCCCAAACACAAAGAACTGTATTGCACGACCCATTTAGATCTGTCGTTTCTGCCTCTGGCATACAGACTAGCGTCGTTCGAGCGAACACTTCAAGAAGCTTGAGTGCATCGCAAGAAATTGTAGTTGTAAATTCGATCAATAGAGATAATTCGCATTTAACCACAACCACTAGTCTAAATGCATCAATGGCCGCATCGCCGGCCCCTTTAGCCCTAGCCACGGTGGTAGGGAGTGTTCCCACAATACTCACCAACAGTAACCCCCAATTGGGAACACAAAGTGGTAGTTTGAATGAGCAACCTGATGAACTGCGACAACAGTCGTGGCAAATACGGGAGACCGGTATTCCCTCGATGATGGTAGAACCGACCGTAAGCATTTGTCAGAGTGCCATCACCACCACCACCACCACCGTGGCTACTCCCCCGGGGGATGTCCCTGCAGCAAGCATGTTGGAATCTCTACTAAGAGATCGACCTGCACCCGGCAACCCTCTGCTGTTGCCCTCCTCGTCCTCGGCTCCGGCCCTCACCACAGTCACGACAGCCCTTCCACAGGTGTTGACAGCTCTGGCGCCAACCATAGGCGGCACTAGCACCTCGGGAACGTTCACGGAACGTCTGACTCTCACCACTGCCCTGCCCGGTCAGATGGGCCAATCCGTGAATAACCTTGGAAATAGCATCTTGATCAGCGGCAATAGCGGCGTCACCAGAAGTAATATTATAACTTCTGGAAGTAGCATGAGTCTTGCCTCGACCAACATCACCACCAGTAATGCCATTGCCAACAATACTTTAGTAGCAGGAAATAGTGTGACTTTAAGTGATGGATCCAACTCTGGCATGCAACAGGTTTTAGTGCCAGCTCAATTGATTCAGGTGCAAACAAATGATGGCTCGACAGGCTTAGGAATTGTCCATTCCAATTCTCTGGACTTGCGTTTACCGGCCGGAACACGCGTCATAAAATCTACCAATGCTGGTGCCATCAGACCTGCTAATACAGTTCCATCTACTGTTGCTGGTGTAATCACACAAACCAGTGGCAGACCAGTTAATGTTTTGCATAATGTGAAGATTGTTCAGAATCGTCAGCTTGTTAGGACGGTCGTTGTGCCACATACAATGGCACTGCAAGGATTGAATCCTCAACAAGCAGCTCAGCTGGTGGCATTGACACAGAGCACTGCCTCAACCAGTGCAGGAGATTCGTCTGGCACAATAAGAACTAAATTCCAAACTTCTTCTCATCTACCAAAAGTTGTTGGCAGAAATGTTGTTCCCGGAGGTCTGGTCATTCGAGCTCTGCGACCCCAAACTACAACTCCTGTTCAAACCATAATGGCAGAGTCTGTTTATGAAGAAGGTTTGGGGGCTAAACTTCAACAGGTTATACAACAACAAGACCAACAAACAACAGATGGTTCTAAAGAATGTAAAACTTTAGTCAGCATAATTAAAAGTTCTGATGACCTAACAGGTGGAAGGCATTTTTTAAAAACTGCATTAATTTCCACGTCTAACACACAGAGTGTAGGAACTCAAACCCAAACAACGGCTGTGAAACCATCTGCTGGTCAGCTAGTGAATCAAGTGATGATCAATCAGCTGAGAAGTGCCACTGGATTAGCAACGGTGCCTGTTGGAGTTGCAGGGTCTTCATCTCAGCAATCTACTTCTCCTTCATTAAGTTTACCTTCTTCAAGTGCAGTCAGTTCAGAAACATTGGAGCAGTTACGGGAATTTGAATCAGTTTTTGAGAAAGTTTCAAACAAATCTGGAAAGGAAGTCAGTGAAGCAGAGTCTCCGACTGAAACCTTTCCAGTCTCTAATGTTTCTTCGGAAGAATCTATGATTGCCGCTCAGTTATTGAGCATGGCAAATGATACTCCAACCACTACTGCACAAAGTTTCATTTATTCTGTACCGACAACTACCTACGAGACTTCCACCAATAACTCCAATGGAACCAGGCTGACTGAAGGTACCTACATTACTATACCCAGTTCAACTCAAGCAGGTACATTAATCCTGGTGAACCATAGTGGATCATCCCCTGGTCTTGTAACTGTTGCAAGTGGTGTGCCAACCCAACCACCACCTGCCGCATCTCCAGCATTATCTTCAACATCATCACATTCTTCCATTGCATCATCACCATCCTCCACACCAAGCAAAAGTAAGAAGCATTGCAACAAACCCAAAGTACCTGCCACAACTGCACAAACAGTTGTGGCAAAACCAAAAACGCCACCACCCAAGGTGCCTCCAAAGCCAACGATTGCCAAACCACAAGTGGAAGAGAGCGATGAAACCCGAGCTCGTATCCGGGCAATTCTAGAGCAGTATAAGCAAGACCTTGCCAACACGCCCCAACCACAGCCTGCTCCCCGTAACAGAAAAAACTGTCCCCCTCCAAAAAATGAATCCAAATCTTCGAGCAAGAAGAAGAGTCCGGTGAAGAAAAATGAAAGCTCGTCAAATGCAAGTCCAAGCATATCGGATATTGCAAGTGTATCGCCAGCACCATCTCCCGCTGCATCAATCAATGATAGTATGGATGGCAGCAATGTGAGTATTAGCAACAACAGTGCTATAGGAGGCAGTGGCAATAGCAGCAGCAACTCGAACAATTCACAATTTCAAAGCATAAATGTATCTACTAACAATGACTCCTCTGTGAAGCAAGAGGAATCGACTGCCACTACCACCTCCATAACACCTCAACTTCTGCAAGGTGTTGTTGTCTCTAATGTGAAGGTTGAAGGGAGTGGCTTGACTGGAACCATTGCCACCCTGCCACATACTCTTGCTGGAGGCAGAGTTGTGCAACTCATCCGCCATGGCAGTAAAGTCACGGCAATCACGACCAGAAATCCTCTTCCCAAGGCAAAAACAAATTTAGGTGTGAATGGTCCTCCTCCTAATGTCACAATCCAGGGTAGAATTAATATGAATGATTTGATGGAAAGTCATCTCGCATCTTTGTTTTCTGGCAATACAACAATCAACCAAAACCCTACAGTAATCAGCAAGATTATTCAACCACAACATCTTCCTCCACGAACTGTTCAACAAGTAGTGGTGCAAATGTCCGGAGGGGGACAGCAAATAGGTCTTCAACAAGTGGCAACTACGTCGCCTTCCAAACTACAAAATCAAGGACCAATTGTTCAAACTATAACTGTTTCAGGCGATCAAACACTGACCTTGTCTCCACAGCTGCAGAAAATTCAGACTACCAAACAATCATCTGTCAATGTGAGTGCGAACATTACCTCTTCTCCCAATACACCTCAATCCATATCTACCTCTCATACACCATCACCAGCATTGGATTTACCTCCTACCCCAAGCTCTTTTCAACCCCATGGAGAGGAAAGCAACAGTAGTGAGCAAAGTGGACAAGACAGTGTTGCCGGACCCCTTCCGCCTTTTTTTACTTTGACTAAACCTTACATCGTGCAGCAGACAGATCAGCAAACTCCAAGACAAGATCAACCCTTGACCAAAACCTATTCAAATAGGTCCCCGGTAACAATGAACCTAAGAAATTCTTCGGGCAGAAGTAGTCGTGAAAAAGGGAAATCTGAAAACAAGAATGACAGCGATGGTGAAGGGTCTTCCCATTCCCAAGGTATTCAATCGGCAACATCCGTCATCAAGAACGGAAGTTCCTCGGTGAAAAATGTGGACAGGGGCTCCTTAAACCAGTGTGTCCCTCTGCTGGCAGCAGGCTCGTCGAGGTCATCGAACCTGTTCTCAAGTTTGAAAGACAATTCCGGGTCACATTCGATGACCAACAAGACGGCCGAAAGAATCGACCTGTCGCCCGTGTCCGAATCCTCAAGTCTGGATGATTCTCCGGGACCTTCAACGAGTCTGCAAAGAGCTCATCTGAGCTCCAAGTCTGTTGATATGAGAAGCAATTCCATGGACTCTCTCAAGAGTGAACTTAGTAAGTGATGATCCACATTTTATTCAATTTTAAACATTAAACTTCTGTTCAGCTTATTTGTTAAGTAACTCGTATAGACTAGAGAAGTTGAATGTACTATCAACTCTGAGAACTGACTCAGTCTTCAAGTGAAAAAAAATAATTTTAGTAAATTCGTATTATTTATCACTGAAATATTTAAACATTTAATAATAAATAAAAACACTTAATTTATTTTTTTAAATCTACTAAACAGCGATTGAAATCCATATTTTTATGTTTTTTATAATACAAATTTACATTTTCATCTCACAACTTTCAGATGAAAAATTCTATGCATGTGCTATCAGACAAGGGAGAAAACTCTCGTTCACGTAAAATATTATGCAAATGTAATTTGAAATTGTTTTTTTAGTTATTGTAAAATATTACAACATAAATAACTGCAACACTTGTATATCAGTGTAACATATAAAGTTGATTAAACATTTCATATAATCTCTTGGTTTAAAGAGTTTAATTTTTTGGCCAACAATACAGGCATTATAAAGCTGTCTGAAAGATTAGTTTCTTTAACTGATCTCCGATTGTTGTTGGGACAGTGGATGATTATGCCAGGTTTTTTTCAAAAAATTTAAAGAAGTTTGTTTAATTGAAAATAAAGAACAACATTCTACATTAATGCTACTAATTTTTTTGTGACATCAATATTTATTCATTAAAACATGCATATCTTTTATAAAGAGTTAATTGTTAAATTTATGATTCACTGGGATTTTTATTTAGAGGTTCAGAGAAATGTTATTTAAAACAAAATAAATATAATGCCTTAACAACTTTTTTCCAAAAATATATTTTTCTTTTTAAGTTCTGGATATTTTAAGGAGCTTGTAACTTTATATTCCTTGAGTTTACCTTTCACAATAACTTCCCATGACTTTTAGAAACTTGTGTATTTTTCACAATGAAAATACATGCTTTCCAATTTTCATCTGTTGGCTTAATCTCTTAAATCTCATAAATTTGCAGGTGTGGAAGAAGTTCAAATTCCCCCAAGTCCTGCAACCTTAACCAAGCAGCTGCAAAATGCCTACATGACGGAAGGTGCTCTGTCTCCAGCCATTTCAAGGCAATCTGGAGGCTCATCTTACTCTTCTCCGGCCACTGTCCATGATCTTCCTTTTACACACCACTCGCCCTCTCTGGCAAGTGCTCTGAACTACACTAATGCCGGTCCAAGTCTCACCACCGGCAGTTCTTCTACCATGGGGACAAATTCTTCTCATCTGGAAACAGATGGCCCTCTGGGCTGCCTTTCGTCCCCTTCTGGGGATGTCTACCTTGACCAACCCGGCTCTAGCCTCGGCCTGGATTCACTGGTCACCGGCATCGAGGGTCGCCTGGACTCGCCAGCCCTCAGTGACCTTGTGCCCGCAGTCCCATTGCTGCCGTGGTCACCCCGGTCGGCCGACTCTATCATGGGCCGGTCGCCCTCCCTCAACGAGGCCCTGACACTGGACGTGAACAACAGCGAGGACTCTTTATGCGACTCCTCCACCGGTTTTCCCGGACTGTTTGCCACAGAGGGTGACGGCACCAGCGTCTCGTCCAGCACGAGCGAGGACATCTCTCGGGCTGATGCCAACATGTTGCAACAATCAATTTGCGGAACCCCAAACCACTCCCGACTTGTCCAGCAACAGAAAGAAGCTCACGATTCTAGTCAGGAAGATCTGTATGATCTGCCACTCTCAAACAGCTATCAAGATCTCTCGCTTCCCGATGCTGCTCAGGACCACACCGTCAGCTCCACAGAATCCGAACATTTAAATGACAAATCCTTGGCAGTTCCGATCGCTGGCTCAAATATGTCCGTATCTATTCTGAATGCTCCGTGGAGATACGACGATACTAGGTCTAGATTGAACCGAATAAAGTCTGTGAATACCAAAGTTATATCAAAAGTGAACAAAACTGATTCTATGAATGTAAATAAAAAAGGTAAGACAAGAAGTAGATCAAATAAGCAGGTGAATACAATTAAAACGGGGGATAATTTTAGTGACAGTTCGTCCCCTAAAAAATATAACCGATCACAGTCCAAGAAAAGTTCTGTTGATAGAAGAAAATTTAAACAAAATGTAAATAAATCATTGTCTAGTTCTATACACAATGGTCACCAAAATACACTGGAACATGACAAAGTTCGAAATAACAGTTCATTTGATGATGTGCGAAATTCAAAGTGCAAAAAACATATAAAAGTTTTGAATGACAATAAAATCGAAATAAAAGATGAGGATGACAAAAACCTGAAGTTCTCTGATCTCTTGTTTAAAGAAGAAGTGAAAGATAAGATTGAAGTGAAATCTGAAATTAAGGACGAAGCTTTGGAGAACCACAGTGGCAATAAAAATAGCAAGGCAAAGAGAAAAAGCAAGACTCAGTGTCACAACAAAAAGATCCGAATTGTGCGAAACAAGAAGATGGATCTGGCATTGTGCTTCGGCAATGACACCGAGTTGGCCGTCAAGGACAATGTCATGAGTGCGCTGCCAAAGTCTCTACACGACAGACACCCGAGCGGCACTTCAGACTCGAGTAGCAGCCTGAGCGAAGACCGGGCTTCGACACCGTGCCTGCAAGACTCTCCGGCCGGCATCAGCAACATCGCCAACCTGAAGAGGAGACGCAAGCTGAGCGGCGACAGCAGCACGAGCAGTCGAGATGACAGTCCGCCATCGCAACACCCGCAGCACAACTCTCCCTCCTCTGCTGGTATGCACACACGGAGGTCGTCCTCCAGAGACCACGCGAAGAAGACCCGATGCTCGTGTTGCGTGGGTGGAGAGCAGAAGCGGTCGGTGGGCTCTAACAGGCGGTTGTCCGGCAGATCGACACGTGGCTCCGGCTCTGTGGTGTTGAGTGCTGCACCCACGATGGCAGAGAGTCATAAATGAAAAGTTCGCTTAGATTCACATTTGCTTCAACCATTTTTAAACATAAGTTACTTTCAATAATTCAGAATATTTTTATACTCCCAAACTAGATTGTATGTTTATTGACATGTATGCACAAGTATTTTTTTCATTATCTAAGTTTGTCAATTTGGTTTGGCTACTATGGAAAAAGATTGCAGCAAACTATGTTAAGTTTTTGAAATTGTGATATTTCCTTTTGTTAATTATCTTATATTTGTTTGGATTTTTGTAATCAATATTTTTTATTTAGAGTTGCAAGCTTGTTCTTTTTATATTTTTTGTTAACTTGTTGATGATTTTTCTCAAAATTTTTGTTTTTAATGTTTCACCAATTCTTGACATTTATGGTGAAGTTAAGGTTATAAAGTAGTTCAATTTGTATCTAGTCATTTAAATTCAAATGAATTATGTCTGTATCTGAAAGATATAGGAACAGTTTTTGCTTCAGATAATTATGATAAAAAATAAACCATCTTCTTAAGTTTGAATGTTGCATTGTAATGCAAATAAAGTAATAAGAAAAAGTTTTCCCTGAAATAAATATATCCAAGGAACTATTTTGTGTTCTTTTGTGGCCTCAACTTTCTGAGGAATTGTTTTCAAAATATTTTCCTTCGATTCTGTTCTAATGGGTCAACTATTTGATGAATTATTTAAACTTTGTTGTTCGTGATTTTTAATTAAAAAGAAAAAATCATCCTTGAAAGGTGATATAAAAAAGACCAACAATTTTGTTGAATAATTCTAGACCATTTAAGTTATTTTGTATTTATTTTCTTTAGTATTTAGAGTTGCTGCAATCTTCATTATTTGTACCTGAATGCTTTGAATATGCTCTCCTATTTCTAATTTCCCATTAATATATTCTTTTGTATGGCATTGTCTGTTAAAATTAACCAGTTGGAAAGCTGTTGTCCACTACAATTACAATGTGAAACTTTTTCCTTAGTGTTATAAAAATAACTTCTTCACAGTTTTTGATATACCTTGTTTTGCATAAATGTAAATATAAAATATTTGCCATTTTAAAACTTGCAATTACTTTCATTGCTCTTGTTAAATACTGTAAAAATGTTTTCTTGTATAAAAATAAAAAAAGTTGTTCAAAGCTTGGCCATTTATTAATAGGATAGTGTCTTCACATTTCTTTAGATCAAAATGTTAAACTTTAGTGAAAATGTCCGTCGTGATTCTCTTATTTTGCTACACTGAAAATGCTATTAAAGCAACTCAAAATATAAATGTGTCTTTGTTTAGAACTTTGCCGTGTCTGTGAGTATCAAAGCTTCAATGTTCGAGTCATGCATTCCTCGCCCAAAGATCCGTACCCGTCGTTTTGAGAGGGGCAGACTGAGCCGTCGGGATATTGTTACAGTAGTGTAAATTCATTAGGAAATATCTTTAAAGTTGATTAGTTACAGAGAAGTTTTTTTTGCACAATATTTGATGGTTACAAAGTAGTTTTAAATTTGGTCATTCATTATTTTTGGTTTGAGAAGAAATTTATCATTTTGCATTGTGAAAACTTCTTACTACCATAAGGCATTTAGCTATGTTGATATTGAAATGTTATAGATCATTATATCTAGGAAATCTAGTTTTTACTAAGTAACGCATTTGCCAGTACTACTAATAAAAGTATTGTTAAATCCGAACTTTTTTCATCTTTTAAAAAATCCTAGACTTTTATTTTACAAATATATTTTGAAGTAACAAAAGATGGAACATAGTTGTCTGACTGAATCATTACCTTCATATTAAGCATAGATACAAATTATTTGAATCCATATGTACATGATTATAAGTTTTTGTGTGTATATATACATAAAAATGTATACACACATGTATGTATATTTGTATTTTTTAAATTATGTGAGAGTGGTTACATTTGTGTAAACACCAAAACTTCTAAATCATTGTATTGTTTTTTCAAAACTTATTTTTCTATAAAAATGGTTTGCATATTATTTACATAAATAAACAATATCTTAAATTGGTTTTCTATTATGTACCACCAAATCTTAAAGTTTGATTAGCTATCTAAGATTCATACAGCTTCATTTAGAGTTAATTAACTAAATACAAACTGCTGATTCATATATGTAAGTTGTTTAAATATGATCTTTTGAACACATTACATATGACTATATCTTGTACATAAATAAATCTATACTTTTCTTATACATTAATAAGTTGCCTCCATTGATATCCAATGTCAGCAAATGTGTTGAATATAACATCTTGGCAAACTACTTAAATTTAACGCATTTAATGTTGCTAATGATAAACTGGTTCAGGAGCTCAAATGTTGATTAGTTTTAAAATATTTATTCAATCCTGTGTCAGATGTCATTAACTATTTATAAATAAGCTTATTCTGTCTTTTTATAAGCAGAGTTCATAGTATGATTCTAGTTAATGTGCAAGCTGATTTTCTTGATAAGAATAATGTTGATACCAACTCTGTTTGTAAATGGTATTGTGTACAAAATGTTCATTCTTTTTGTATTTGTGTAATCTATGTACAAAATGCATAAATCCTTTCATTTTTGCAGTATTTTTTCCTTTATCCTCTTGCAATAGATCAGTAAGAAGTTGTAACGGAAACATGAGAATGTGTTGATTTTCAAAAAATATATCTAAATATCCATTGCCTAAAGTTTCTGAATTGATGTCTAATGTAGCTGGATTTAAGTATTATTCCAAAATTGATTAACTAATGCTTGTTTGCAAATTGAGGTGGAGGAAAATTGTACCAAATATTTAGGCCTGTTTAGATATAAAATACTTCCATTTGGCCTTCATTCTTCTCCCTCCTTTTTACAAAATTTCATCATGCAAATGTGTGGATGTACTCTCGTATCTGGATGATGTAATTTTATGTGCAAATTCTAAAGAACCAGATGAAAAATTAAGTAAATTCTTCGATGCTTTGGAAAAAGTAAAGTTCAAATTGATGAGAATGTCAATCTATCTTTAAATAAAAGAACATAAATTATTTGCGATTCATTTTAGCTGAACAAGGTTGTAAACCTGATCCTGTGAAAGTTACGGCCATCGAAGAAGCACCAGTTCCACAGAATATAATTGAAATTTTATTGGGTTTTTGTCGAGCGTGCGTAGCGAAGCTCTACATAGGCGTAGCATTTCCGATGTCGTCGGCGTTAGACAATGACTTGA
>JARUHE010000041.1:22629-32939 GCA_031471125.1 Archaeomysis grebnitzkii | reverse complement strand
CTTATACATAATTATACATACTTATACATAATTATACATACTTATACATAATTATACATACTTATACATAATTATACTAAATTATACATATATATACAAAATTACACACAATTATACATAATTATACACAGTTGTATATTAGTATGCATAATTATACATAATTATATAAAATCATACATAGTTGTACATAATAATACATATTTATATAGAATTATAGACAATTAAAGATAAGTATACATATTTATACATATTTATACATATTTATACACAATTATACATAAGTATACATAATTATACATACTCATACATACTTATACATAATTACACATAATTATACATATTTATACATACTTATACACAATTATACATAAGTATACATATTTATACATATTTATACATATTTATACATATTTATACACAATTATACATAAGTATACATAATTATATATACTCATACATACTTATACATAATTACACATAATTATACATAATTACCCATAATTATACATATTTATACATACTTATACACAATTATACATAAGTATACATATTTATACATATTTATACATAATTATACACAATTATACATAAGTATACATATTTATGCACAAGTGTACATACTTATGTACAATTATATATAAGTATACAAAATTATACATAATCATACATAATTATACATAATTTTACTTATACACAATTCCGTTTGCCAGATGCGACAGTCAGCCATATTTGCCAGAACAAGAACGAATCTGGCCCAGTGTATATATGCTCTCTGGGATGAACTCGGCACGCAGTTGGAAAAGAGTAAAACTGGACTCGTCGGAGAATACATCCTTCCATTGGTCTTTAACCAGCTCTAGTGATTACTACACAACATTAACCTATTTTCAATGTTGAGAGTGGAAAACCGAGATTTCCTGACGGTGGTTCATCCATGATATCCAGTTTTTTTGAGACCACGGCTAACAGTTTTGGTCGAGACAAGGCTAACAAATATTGATTCAACTCGGCAGACAATCTGGCAGCAGTAGTTCGACGATGTATTCCCACAATGCATTTCAATGCATGTCGGTCTCTCCAGGTGAATTTGGAAGTCACGTCTGATTTACCCCGGTCCCTGGAGGCTATTACGTGCCTCTCAAGTTCTGTCTTGGTCCTTTAAACTAAATATTTCAGCTGTCATTATGACCAAGGTTCCTGCCATACGAGGTCGAACAATTTGCTCTTTTTCAACTCAATTAGGTAAATCATTTTAACGTTTACTTCAACTTACTCTGAAAAAGAGTTATAAATGTACAGTCAAACAGATAAATAACCATGTATACACTATACAGTATATAGACTCTCGTAATAAAATTTGAATCAATATTTTTCATATAATAGGCCATTGAAACATTGGAGTAAAAGTTCAGTTCTTCCAATTATTATGTCCAACCCCTGTGTATATATACTATATAAAACACATATACACGCACATCTACACACATATGCACATAATAATAATAATAATAATAATAGTTCGGTGTTTTATTTGGCGCTCTACAGTAGCTTCAAGCAATGTCTTGGCTACTATCTACCGTGCGTTACAACAAAAACAAATTAAAAGTGTACAACCATACATAAAACAAATTAAAATACAATGTAAAAATAAAAAATACACGCACAAAATACATCAGCATATAATCGTAAGCATAGATCGTAAAGTCAACTTTAAAAACGAAACATACATACATTCATGCAATATACATACAATTCACGCACCAACTCATGTGTACCATACCAATGAAATATTATATAAAAATCACACATTCTGCAATAAACGAAACTAGTGAGAGCTGAAGTGAGTCTGAAAGAGATGAGTTTTGTGCTTTGATTTGAAAATCAATAAGGATTGCTCTGGAGATCTTAAGATCTGTGGAAGTGAGTTCCATATTGCAAGGGCAGCAAAACCAAAGGACATCCCTCCAAATGTACTTGCTTTGATTGTTGGTTGTATTAACAGATTTTTATTGTCAGACCTTAAGTTTTTGGTTGGATTGTAGGTATGTATCATGGAGGATTTATTATTTGGAGCTAGTCCGTTGAAACATTTAAATACTGAGAGAACTATTTTATATTGTATTCTTTGTTTAACGGGAAGCCAGTGAAGTTGGTACAGTATAGGGGTGATGGGATGATATCTAGGTTTATTAACTATTAGACGAGCGGCTGAGTTTTGTATGTTTTTTAATCTATGGATTTGGTATAATGGAAGGTTGTAAAGCAAAGAATTATAAAAATCCAGATGTGAAGAGATGAACGAGTGAACTATTGTTTTAGTTATTCCAGGTGTTAGGCATTGTCTTAGCTGTCTTATTTTTTAAGGTGATAGTATGATTTTCCACAAATGTATGAAATGATAAATTCTTGTCAGATAAAACATCAAGGTTTTTAAGAGCTGATGATGAATTAACTGATTCATGACCTATGGTTAGTTGTTGTGCTGTTATTTTATCAAGTTGCTGATTGGTTCCGATAAGTAATGGTTCTGTTTTGCTGTCCTTTATAAGTGAACTGTGAGTAATCATAAATGCATTGCTCCATTTGATGTTGTGCATAATTATAACTTAGATCTGAAGGCTTGAAGGAAAATTAGATTTGATGGTCGTCTGCATAACCGGCTATTGATGGAGATAAATTGCTGATGAGATTAAACGATTAACCATTTTCACACATGCCTCGACAGTTGAACCCAATGCCCTGTTTCCCTTATGAAATTTCTTAAATACTGTTCGAGGTATTAGGATGCTAGACCAGTTGTTAAAAGATTTGATGACAAGAGATCTGAAAAGATAGACTGGAATCGCTTCCCATAACCGGTGATTTCAATATTCACATGGGTGATCCATTAGATTCCGCCACGGTAGATATGAATAGTAGTCTTTCCACTTTTTTTCTCCAAAATCATATAACTTTTTTAACGCATATGTCTGGCTATATCCTCGACCTTTTTATTACCAAAAATACAGACCCTATTCAAATAATTAACTGTCCGTCATCCGATTTCATTTCAGATCATTGTTTTATAAACATTTCACTCAATATTTTCAAACCTATTATAGAAAAAAAACAATACAATTGCGTAATATAAACAGTGTATATATTGACCAATTTTCTTTAGATCTCTTGTCATCAAATCTTTTAACAACTGATCTAGCATCCTATAATGTTGATGACCAAGTCTCTCTATATGAATCCACCCTCACCGATTTAATCAATATACAGTAAATCCTGTTTCTCCCTGATATACCTCCCCCTTAAGAAACTCACAACAAATTAAAAGAAAAGCAGAACGTAAATGGCGAAATACAAGTAATCATACTGATTTATTACTTACAAATTTCATAGAATAGCCTATCACAGTGAATGTAAAAATCTAAATCCCAATATTATTTATTAAAATTTTAAGAATGCAATAAGAATCAAAAGAAAATATATTCATTAATAAACAAATTAGCCAACAATAATAATACATTATCACATTCAAAAGATGATCCAACTGAAATAGCTAACAATTTCCCTAGTTGTTTTCCTGAAAAGGTTAATACAATAGTTAACAAAACTATAGAACACTGAATATGTTAACCAACTTATAGACTACGAAACTGTAACTTCTGATTCACCCAATTGTAATTCATTCCATCCTCTTCATGAACCATAAATTCTCAAATTAATAAAATCATCCTCTATTACAACATCCTCTCTTGATCCTATCCCAACTGTCTTACTAAAACGTGCAATCAATATTTTAATTAAACCAATTGCATCAATAACAAATACATCATTGCTCAATGGTATGCTTCCAACCAAATGAAAAAGAGCTATTATCATTCCAATACCAAACATCACAAAATTAAAATCATGGGACATAACTACACTTTTTCATTTCAAAAATTTTAGAAAAATCTAATTTTACAAATGAATCCTCAATTGAACCAATTTCCAGGATATTCATTTCCAAAACTACAGGATTTATATAAGATCTTGTTTTGTAAATTATGGATAAAGAAAGCATTGAATTTTTCTTTGTTAAATATCTAAGTTATACAAAATAAATCAAATTTTAAACATGTAGAGTTAAAACAAAATATAAATAAGTTTAAATAAACAAAAATAAATACAGTAGTCTACAGTTATTAGTTAACATTCAAATCATGTTACAGAAATATTTTGTAGCTTATATATACATAATAAACTAAGCTGTCTGGTTGCATTGTTTAATTATCTTTGGAGTGCTTCAAAACTCACTTCAGACGTTTCCAACAAGATAATTGTGCGTGTTCCACATCCAGATAATAAACACTACAAATTTTAAACATTCGTCAGTCAGATAAGGTAAAAAATATGGTTTTATATTGTGAAAAAACATATATTTAGGATAAATGAAGGACATCCTAAAAAACTATCAAATTGGCATGTCAGCATTGCTTGTAAGGCGCCTACTGAAAAGTATCTACAATTCGATTGCATAGGTTTTTAGTATATAGACGTCATAGAAGTCACACTATGTGAAACTTCTAGGTTTGAAATTTTATCTCTATGCGAACTTTTTCTTGAACAAAGTCAAGAACCTAGTGATACCATACATGTCCTTTTAAACAAGTTTTAAATCCACACGATGTTATTCTGTGATGATCGTAGTTCTTATTTCTATTTGTAAGTAGCAACATAAATGTTAAATGTAATTAAAATTGCTAAAGGAAATTCCGAAACTGAAAAATCTACCACATTGGGATTTGTTAGTTCAGTTTCAAAACTCGAAATCTTACAAACTTTTCATACCAGTGCACCCAATAATTTTAGTATCTTATAGTCCTGTTGGTTTTACTAGTCATTTTAAAATGTCATTTATCAATTCAAACTAATCTTGTTGAAAAGTGAATGGTTTACATACCTCTAGGAAATCGGTGTACAAAAATGAACATGGAAAGTGCAAAACACAAGATGATAAATTTGTTTATTTTAAAAATTATACATCTCACAAAACATTATATTTACCATTTATAAAATTTTTATGATTTATTAACATTGAAGTTAAGAAAGGAGAAATTAATAAGTACAAAAATATATAACAAAATTAGAAGTTCAATAAAAAAATGAATCAAAAACATACTATACAGTTATACATCAAGTATTGTGCCTTAAGTTTGAGGGACTATATAATATTGGTTTATACAACTTCATACAAGCAGAAATGTAAGCGAATTTAAATATTCAAACACTTTGAACACATGAATATTGTGTTTTTAAACAAATTATTTTCACATTTTTCACAACTAAAGCAAATACATATTTAAAAAACTTTAAGTCAATTTTAGATATTTATTTCATCAAACCATATATATATTTACTCATCACTTTGGTATGGTAAAAGTTATTGCTAATGTAACATACCATCCAATACTTATTTATATATAACTTCTATGCATTGACTAGCCACAAACTACATTCCACTTAAATTAATTTATTTACATCACTGTTAAGACGTTATTAGTTATTTATTAGTATGTATAGATGTTTCAATGATTTTCCATGTTGTCGAAGAGGACAGTAATATGGGAAAACTTTATAAACTGTTTATTAAATCGAATATTTAAACCATGTTCTAAATATTTTACAAAAATAATCATAAAAACATTTAAATTTGGAAACTTTTTCATTTAAACACACTATTGTTTTCGATTGGAATAACATTCACTCAAACGCTTAATACAAACAATTTATTGAATAAATTAGAACTTAAAACTAAATTTTTTATTATTATAGAATATTATACAGCACATTAGCTACGGAGGCATAGAGCGCTGTTCTTAAAACTAAATATGAATGATATCTTTGTATATATATTTTCTGTATTTACAAAGGTGGGCATCTAAACGAACAAGACTAAGTAAACCAAATTATGAACTACACAGCACTGGAGCAAAATATCAAAGTCACAGCTGAACAAACTTTTAAGCAAAGTAAAAAATGTTTAATATTGTTGTAGGGATTGTTTTATGTTTTATGTTTTAACTGTAATTATAAATAATTACAGTTTGGTTAAGATTGAGTTCATAGAAATTGTTAAATATCATAACTAGCTTACAAAAATTTATACATATTTTACTTAAGTCTTCTTGAAGTTTCAAGATTTATCAAAACCAGTAATTCAATGTGAATAATTTTTGAAGTTTAAAGTTTACATAACGAAAAAACAAATATTCATAGTTAAATAAATCTAAAGATATCTATATCACAATTAAACTTGGTTAATTCCTTACAGTATATACAGGATAAAAATAAAGTAAAAAAAATGACAACAAACAAGTTCAGATAAAATTACATTACAAAAATGATAAATGGTGGAGAATTAGATTAGTCAGTGCCGAAGTACTTTTGGCCGAAATGATTTGGAGCAACCGAATTGATCTCCGTGGTGAGTGTCGTCATCTGTAACAGGAATATGATTAATTTGGATTAAAATTCGTCTCTTTAAAAAGTCAAACACAAAACAAGTAAAACTAAAGATGGACATGGTCTTAAAATGCGGAATAGGACTTGTATGTAAGAATCAACAGCAGAGGCCAAAGATATTACAAATAAATTCACCATGGCTATCAAGACTAGAGATGAATTAGTTACCAATTATCCGCCACGTGGTCTTGGTGTTGAACCAAGTCTCAAAATTAAAATTTAAAAAATAATTTCAAAATATAAATTTCACAAAAACATTTGTAAACCAAAAACTTCAACTTTGTGGAATGTGAGATTTGAAAAAAATGTTTTTAAACTCTTAAATTAATAGTAATTAAATTTTTTTTTTAGATTCCTATGTTAGAAATTTCAATCAAAAAAGAGGTTCTAAAGTGATTCAACACATTTTAATCACAAATTTATGTACACTTAATTTCCAATCTATTGATATTCAACAAAAAAATTAAATTGCCTACAAACCAGAAAAAAATAAACTTCATCAAAAGATTTTAAGAAAGGCGATTTCATTCACAAACAAGAAACTAGGACTGTTGAATGTGTAAATAAACAAATATGATTGCCAGAATAAATCAGCTGCTATCTCTCAACTTCGTGTCACTCCTCGACAATAAATTAGCCACGAGTGAAGCGCTATTGAGCAAGAGTATCAACAGGTTTGTGCACACAGTTTTCATCAATTTCAATTTTTTGCCAAAACATACAAAAATAATTTACAGCAATGTTAATTAACAGAGGACCGCGGTCATCAATGTTTTGCGTGTAGTAATAAAAACGGTTTATATTAACATGAAAAATTGGCTAACATCTAATGTACATTGTTTAAAAAATGTATAGTTTTTATTAAAATCAAACACAATTTCTCGAGGATAAGTTTATTTTAAACAACTATTTCTATATATTTCGGTATCAGAAAGATAATGTCC
Source organism: Archaeomysis grebnitzkii (assembly GCA_031471125.1). Taxonomy (NCBI): domain Eukaryota; kingdom Metazoa; phylum Arthropoda; class Malacostraca; order Mysida; family Mysidae; genus Archaeomysis; species Archaeomysis grebnitzkii. The sequence goes on along the minus strand of JARUHE010000041.1, from coordinate 25,500 downwards.
AAGTCGTGTCCTTATTTGACAATCTTTTAAGTGATGGAGTCATCTCCAACCATTTTACCTTCACCTCTATACAGATATAATAATATTTGCAGCTTTCATATAGCAGGTCAAATCAAGCTTTACCAATCTCAGCCCCGTTTCACATATAAACCTTAACATTACTTCCCACATTAAGTGATCTATAACCTGAGGAAATGCAGCCAACATATGGTGCATCCTCCAAGTCAGGGTAAGCTTAGCATTCGAGATTTTAAGAGAATACAGCCGACCAGACTAATGAATGCAATTGAAATTTCTTTACACCACATCAATCTACAGACTACTTTTGTATCCACTGCCATCATAAGATACAGCTATATGTTTAGATGCACCTTAAACACTTCTAAATTTTTGTTTAAAAGACCATAATAAAGAACTTTAGTTAAATAGTTTTAACTCAAAATTAGAAATAAAAACTTGGTGAAACAATGATGACTACATCAATGGAAAAGTAGCACCAACATCTTGTTAACGCTTTTGCGTACTCAATAATAATTATGACTAAAAACATTTTACAGTTTGTAGAACATGTTGAAGTATATACACATGGACACATTTTCATTACCTTTGGAAAAGCAGAAATAATACTTTGTGCAGCTGCCGGTGTAGCAAACAAGTTTAACAGAATGATGTTCGAATCATCAACTGCATGTTCTTTGAGGACATTGACAGCCTTTATCACAGTATTTCCAGAACCTACAGTAAAGTGGAGACATAAATTAGAATATATTTATTCAGATTTTATCAACAGTTATATTAAATTTATTTTATTGTTTAATTGAAAACTCAATTAAAATTAAAAATATAAATTAGAATATATTTATTCAGACTTTATTAACCATTATATTAAATTTATTTTATTTTGTTCAACTGGAAATTGAATTAAAATTTAAAATATAAATTACAATATATGTATTCATATTTCATTAGTTATCAAATTTATTTTGTTCAAATGAAACAAAAAATGAAGTTTAAATCACAAATTAGAACATATTTATTCATATTGGGTTGTTTAGAATTCTATTGATTAAGGAGTAAAAAAAAATTTTTTCAACTGAAACCCAAGTGTATTAAGTATACAAAAAGAATCCCCAAAAAATATTTATCAAATAAGCTTCATATACTTCCAGGTTGATTTATAATGATAAACAAGTATTATATAATACTTACTCATGATAGGATACATTAGAAGTACCTTGCGTTGACTGATGTCATCTGGAAACTTGGCATATACCACCTTTGCTTCATGAGTTTCCAGATCAGATTCTACTAAAATTTTGCCTATTCTTATCGACCTACAACACGACCTCAGACCCTGTGGACAATATCATTTTTAAAAACTTTGTACAAAAACAAAAATTTGTCCTTAGTATCAAATGCTAAGGTAGAATTGGGATGCATCACCATTATTATTCACAGTGAGAATTGATAGGCATTTGAAAGACCATTAATTTACCTTCACTGTAGAATTAGGTTGGTAGAGCTATTGTTTAAAGTAGAACATTGAAGAGCTGTGTATAAAAGTAACCTCAGAAGGTGAGTTATGTTGGCATAACAGAAAAGTTAGATATACGAGTTGGACTACATGAAGAAACAGTATTAATCCCCTATATTTTCGTATTTACAAAGGAGGTCATCAGCATGGAAGTTCGAGACTATACACTTTAGTTAATGCTTTTCGGAGTCGACATTGTCCTAGTATGCAAGAAAGACAATTGAACAGAAAGCTCTCAAAATGGAAAAATGCTTTAGAATATAATATCGTAGCTGAAGATAAGCAGAACAAAGATGGAGTAATTGTGGTTCAATGTAAGAAGATAGATAGATTGATTATATAGCGTGTGTGAAAAGCCCGGCACTGCACCTATAAGATATTAAGCACCCAGAGAAGAAGATGGAGAAGAAATGAGAATAGACAAGTCATCAAGAGGGCCTTTGCTTTCAGGTATTTAGACAGACACGTGAGAGAGTGAAGAACTTGATGTAGGGGTTAACATCATAATTCAGTCTGGATGAAATGCATAGAGAAATGCGTAAAACAAAAGATACACAAGACGGTTGTTCAACCCAAAACATGGTCAGTGACGAAAATGTAAGAAAAATATGAATGTGGCAGAGATAATAATGTTCAGATGCAAGTGCGGTGGAAGAAAAAGAGTTAAAATAAGAAATGAAAATGCAAGAGGTACAATGAAAATTACAGATAAATAAGAATATGTAAAAAAGGCTATTGAACTAGTATGGTCATGCAATGAGAAGAGTTGAAGAGTATTTAGGGAGAAGAATGATGCACATAGAACTGGATGGTCATAGGAAACCAAAGCTTAAATAGAAAGTTAGAAAAATAGGTTACGAAAAGTTTTGCAAGAAGATTGTGCAAGCAACAGGGCAAGATGGAAAAGCCCAATGAGGAACAGCGACCAAATATAAACATAGGAAATAAAAAAGAAGCAGAGAAAGAATTAAAGAAGCAGAGAAAGTACTTTCATGAATGGATCACCTTGCCATGGATTATTTGATTGGATTGCAGGGTTCTTAAAAAATTTTTTTTTAAAACATTGGTCGATGAATATAAATTCAATATTTTTATTATGTAATTTTTCTATCGAGGAAATTGTTCTCAACAAATATTAGTTCATAATAATCTGATTACATCAATATATAAAACTAGCCATAGATGACCTGCAATCTCGTGTGGCTATAATTCAATAAATGTTTATTTTATGAATTTTTTTTCCAAAACTCTGTTTTTGACTAACTTTTTTAAGGTGGGTTTTTCGAAAAAAAATTACTCTTGGCAATTTTGATTGGATGGTCATAAAAAACAACTTT
>JARUHE010000038.1:0-10983 GCA_031471125.1 Archaeomysis grebnitzkii | reverse complement strand
AGCAATTGAGAAAGGTAGGAATATTTGGAAACCAACTAACAGAACATGTCCTCCTTGGAGGAGGAAACTTTACTGCGAAAAAACGAAATCAAATCAACAGTGCAGTCGTGCAGTTTCTGCTATCATCCCAAAAATATAAATTTATTTGAAAAAAGAAGAACATGATTACAAAAAAAGAAAAGAAATAAATGAAATGTGGACTAAATGAGCAATCAGCTTCAGAGTCTACAAGAAACAACAAGCCTTCAAAAAACGCGATTAATCATGAATTTGATCAGTCCAAAAAGACAAAGGCCTTTCAAAATAAATCCTTTACGCATTTTAACTAAACACCTTTATTTTTTTCATTAGTTTTAAATAAACTCTTCTTTAAAAATCCGTTAACTATCAATTTAATTTTCTTATAAAAAGTTTTGTTTTAATAGTTAATATTGGTAGCCAAAACCATTTTTCACCGTTCAAACACCCCAAAATTTAAACTTCTTAAAATGTACGTAGCAGTAAGATAAATTTATTTTTATATTTTAAAATAAGAGAAATAAACCGTTAAGTTGTAAAGGTAATCAAATAATGGCGGTAATTCTGCAGTGAAAAAAGCCTATCGAACGCTACCATTTAATTTCTAAACAAAAATGCTTAGCAACATCAGTATATGTAAATTCGGTTTCAAAAACGGTAAAATTTCGGTAGAATCCATCAATAACCTGTGATCATTTATAGATTATTGTAAATACAAAATAAACAGGTCTATGCCGGATATTACACAAGTCCTTTATAGAATCTGGTTTTTCAAACCCAGTTTAATAACAATGCAGTTTATGTTGAAGCAATTCTTATCCAGTGCAACACTCCAACAAGGTTATGTTGTTTACATTTTACAGGTATTTTTTAAAAATAAGCCACTGCACTTTAAAGCTACATCCTCGTCTGATTTTTTGGAGTGAAAGCTCATGTTAATATATGTGCATTTATTGCTTCTAAACAGCTGCACAATGAATCCATGCGTGATACCAGCAAAATGCAGAGATCAATATAGTACAGTAGGCAAATTGAAAGTCGCATGATAAAAATGTCCCTTTATATTATTTATTGATTCATATAATTTCTGTACAAATTTTTCAGACTTCAATTTTAAGACTGGAAACAAATCAAGTCCTAAAGGGACTTTTATCTACAGAACGTATAGATAGAATTATTAAAAAAATATGGAAATGTAAGTTTAATGCTTTGGAAAACCTTGTTCTCCATGTTGACATTAATTATATTTACAAATATCTACTATCACTGATTTAACAACTTTCATGTTCAACAATACAACAACAATTGACAATCACACTGCACTCATTCAAAATATTTAAATTACAACTTATTAAACTCAGCAAATGGTAGATATTTAATAAATTAATAAGATCCAAGGAAATCGAGAACAACCTTCTTCATTTTAGCATCAGTGTCTGGAGTAATTTGTCCATCCTTAGCAATGACGGTCAACAAATCTTGGTGGCTGGCCTTAATGTGTCCCATGAAGTCTTCTTCAAACTTGGTGATCTTGGTTGGGTCCATTTTGTCGAGATGACCTCTTACACCACAGTAGATAACAGCAACTTGTTCTTCAATAGCCATAGGTACTGCAAAATAAGTAGAACATTAAACTCAATCTGGCTATATGTCAAATGTTTATTATCTAAATATGAATTTAATTGAAAAAAAAGGTTGATTTCTTATAGAGTACTTCATTATAAACTAAATGTTGAAATGTTTTGTTGAAAATTAATTTGATACGAAAAAAATCCCAAAATTTCAGAAAATGATTTATCGAAATTGCAACTCAAAACAAGAACTTCACTTTTATTGTTATTACAAATCATTAAAACACACTGGACATTTAAAAATAAAAATAGTCAGCAACTGAAATTGGTTTTATTCGAAAGATGACATACCATACTGTCCTTGTTTCAAGAGTTCAGTCAGTCTGACACCACGGTTCAACAATTGCTGAGTGGCAGCATCTAAATCAGAACCAAATTGGGCGAAGGCAGCAACTTCACGATACTGGGCCAACTCCAATTTCATGGAACCAGCGACCTATTCATAATCAGACAATTTAATAATATTTTTATTTAAAAAGATTTGCATTTCAAAATTTCAAAGGGAAATATATTAATAATTGATAAAAATAACTTGCCTGTTTCATGGCCTTGGTCTGAGCAGCAGATCCTACTCTAGATACAGACAAACCGACGTTAATGGCAGGTCTGATACCCTTGAAGAACAACTCAGTCTCCAAGAAAATTTGGCCATCAGTGATGGAAATTACATTGGTTGGGATGTAAGCAGATACATCACCAGCCTGGGTCTCAATAACTGGCAAAGCAGTAAGAGATCCACCACCTTGGGTTGGGTTCATCTTGGCAGCACGTTCAAGAAGACGTGAGTGAAGGTAGAACACATCACCAGGGTAGGCCTCACGACCTGGGGGACGACGCAAAAGGAGAGACATTTGACGGTAGGCGACGGCCTGCTTGGACAAATCATCAAAGATGATGAGTGCGTGCTTGCCATTGTCACGGAAGAACTCTCCCATGGCACATCCAGAGTATGGAGCCAAGTATTGAAGAGGAGCAGCATCAGAGGCTGTAGCCGACACAACAATGGTGTACTTCATGGCATCTGAAAGACATCATTCAATTAACATCTCAAAAAATTCAACTATGAATTATCACATAAAACAAACTTAAAGCATGGAAATAAACAGAATGAAATATTACCAGCATCAGTCAGCCTCTTGACAATTTGAGCTACTGTGGATCTCTTTTGACCAATAGCAACGTAGATGCAGTACAACTTCTTTGACTCATCAGTGGCATCATTGAATCTCTTCTGGTTGATGATTGTGTCGATAGCAATGGCAGTTTTTCCAGTCTGACGATCACCAATGATCAACTCACGCTGACCACGACCAATTGGCACAAGTGAATCTACAGCCTTAATACCAGTCTGCATAGGTTCTCTTACAGAGACACGTGGGATGATACCTGGAGCCTTGACACCCACACGAGCTCTATAGGCATCAGTGATTGCTCCTTTTCCATCAATAACATTGCCCAAAGCATCAACAACACGGCCAAGAAGACCATTACCAACGGGTACATCCACAATGGCACCAGTTCTCTTGACAATGTCACCTTCACGAATAAGTTTGTCATTACCGAAGACCACAACACCAACATTGTCAGCCTCCAAATTCAAAGCCATACCTGTAATTCAAAATTAATATCGTTAACATTTAGAATGAAATCGGGATTAAATAGGTTATTTATCAACTACCACTCCAATAAAAATATTTACCCAAAACTGGTCTCAACAATAAATTCTCCTTGCAATACAAATGAAGTTATTTTTTAAACTTTTTACCTCTTTTTGAAGCAACCAATTATTTAAATCTTAAAGTACTAGCCACTATAGAAAGAAAAATCTAGATCATTGAAATTTGTAAAAAAAACAGTTTAAAGGAATATTAGATTACTAATGAGAGTCATAAGATGGTTTATTAAACTCTTGAAACATGAAAACTTTCAACAAACTTGAGACTACCACTAGAAAAGCAATGCACTTTTCATATCAGATGAACCTATGGAATGGGTTACTGTTATCCCTGAGAAATGAATCAATAAAAACATTTTTTAATCAAGCTTTTATGCAATTTTTCAAATGTTTTATATAATCCGAGCACCTTCGAGCTTTTGGTCATTTTGTTCGATTGTAATTCTGTTCAATGATTATAAACTTATTTTATGTAAAACACAGTACAATAAAGTATAAAAAAACTTTGCATTATTATTATTTGTTGAACAAAATTTGTTGAAATTTACTTTTATTTCCATAAAATATGAACATGAAACTAATTTGGCTATTAATTTTCCATTTTTGCTAATAATTAAAAATTTAAAAATATCACATACCCTTCAATCCAGAAGAGAACTCCACCATCTCTTCAGCCTGAATGTTCTTGAGGCCATAGACACGAGCAATACCATCACCAATGCTCAAGACACGACCCGTTTCCTCCAAGTTAGCAGTTGGAGCAGCGGCTGTTTGATAAAATTAAATAATTACTTCAAAGATACTGTATACATTGGATGTCTAAACACAACAGGATTTAACATTAACTGTGGCAATAATGAAGTATATAATTACCAAGGATGCGTTCCTCCAAGATGGTAGTAACTTCCACGGCAGACAAGGCATTGCTGGTGCTAAGCTTTCTAGCTGCTAAAACAGAGGTTGGTAAGACCTTAGCAACCTGAAAGATATAAAAAAATCAGTCAAAAAGGATAATTATTAATATATGCACATTAAAATAGTTCTATAAACATTGATCGAAAGAATTAGTTTGGAACTAAGGTTTTTCAAAATTTGAAGCTAACATTTATGTAAGAAAATTAAAAATTCAAAAATAGCATATTTGAATAACTTAGAAATTCTAACCACTACCAAAAATGGATGCTATTTCCTCGGTTATGTAAACTAATAATTTAAAAAAGATAGTCCAAAATTTATGCTGGGCAATCAAGTATTGCAGTTCTTAAAAAGTTTTACAAAGTTGTGCATAACTTTTTATTTTGTACTATAACTCCAGATTTTTCAGATCTAGCATTCAAAATAATATATACACTAGACTACAAGACAAAATTTAAAGTTGCATAAACATCTAATCAATGGTATTTGAGGTCAAGGAGACTAAAAATATATGCTATTCAGAAAGTTTTGACTTTGGACATCAATATATTTAAGTTAGTCCTCCAAAATGGTTTCCAGCTGATTTCTTCAAAAAAACAAAAACAAATATTCACTGACAAATGAAAATCATTTTAAGAGTAACCTTTTAAATTTTTAAATGTCATTTTTGAAAAAGAACCTATTTCATATAAAATATTTTTCTTGCATCTTGTATTATTTCATGCACAAAAATGGCACTTCTGAATGTCTAAAATGTTTTAACTTTCTTCAGCTTTCAAATTTTGAAGCATTTTGAGAATATCAACATAGAAAATATTAATGCTGTGATTTAAATGAAAACTTGATTTCAACACTATGAAATTTTCTTCCAGATTCTTTGACATACATTTGTCCTACTTAATAGATTCAATTTAATTTAGTAATTTGGAGTGCTAAATCAAAAATTTCAAACTAAAAGATGTAATACTCTATAGGAAATTAACAAGGTCTTTTGTTCAACATGTAACCAACTAGCAAAAATCTAAGTTGTATTATTTATTTACAGTAGAAATAGTTCTTTTATGCATCTTTACATCAATGATCAAACTTATTATCAGCTTGGCAGTTTTTACAAAATATTTCTTTCCCAAAATCCTTATTTGGCAAATTTATCAACTTGATCAAAAATGGTAAGGAATAATTAATCCATGAATATACTTTGTTATATAATACTTTGATCAGATTTTAGTTTTTAAGAATGATAAGATTATTTTGGAAGTTATTGTCTAACCACATATGGAATTTTGTTCCAATTTTTATCTTAGTATTGCAACATTGCATTGGTCTATAGTGTTGCATCTTCAGTGAATCTAATTTTGAAAAAAATATCTTATGTTTTGTTCTTCTTTGAGGAAATTCCTTCTAAAAGATAGATTTCAAAATGTTTTTTTTTTCTTTAAAAAGCAGCATCTTAAAAATCTAAATTTGAGAAAATGTCATTGTTTCACAGAATCACATTAAGGTAATAAATCTGAAATAATGTAAGCATTAGCTTAGCAACTTAGCCTATGAAATACAAACTAGTTTTGTAAAGATTCAATCAAAACAAAATTCAAATATATATAAATCAAAGGGTATACTATGGTATCTAGACAGTATGTAATTCTAGCACAATGGTTATTACCTATGACTGTTTTACTTTTAAAGATATCAATCAATATATACTGTGATTTTCATATTGAAATTAATTACAAGTAATTCATAATTAACTCTTCTCTAATAACAAATACATGAACAAAATCAAACTAATTAATAAACCTGTAATACCCAATGTCTGCTGACCAAACCATCAATAACTACAAGTCAACAAAAGTTTAAAAACCAATAACATATCTGGTTGCCAAATACCACCATCTGTAATGACCTACTAAATAGCACTATTTAAGTACATAGCAGGTTTGTATTACCAATGAAATTATAATTTTTTGAAAAACATCAACACAATATGTTACATAAGTAAAACCAAACATTCATTAGTTGATATTGGAAGAGCCCTCAACTGGAATTTGTGAAGATAATGGAGTATCAATTATCTTCTCTATTTTCATTAATTTTAATGCATCCATGTTATTTTTTTTACTTATTTATAAGAGAATTGTTTGAATTACAAACTCATAACTCACTTAGTCACTTTAGAGCCACACTCATGGGATTTTGACTCATCCAGGGTAGCCCATAAATTAGTCTCATGTTAAATGCAGTTTTATCACCACAAAAAGAATGAGGTCACATTTTGAATTAATTTGATATATTTACCAAACTAATTTTTAGAACATAAAAATATTTGTACATCTTAGTTTGGAAAATACATTGAAATCAATTGAAAACTTTGCAGTAATTTTTTCAATTATAATAAAAATTGCTTCTTATTTTATAATGCAAAATTGATTTAATAACAAGGCAAGTGCGATTAAAATTGCAACTTTATTCAAGATATCAAGCCTTTAAATTTTTATGATTCACAAAAACTGAATCAAATGTACCACCCCAATGATAATTCATATGGAGCATGTGGCAAACATAGCTCTAGTTGCTACTTCATATCATAAACTAAATGAACATTATGGTTTATATTTTATGAATTATAGCACAACTTGTTGAGAGCAACGAAGAGAAAAATATCATACCAAAAATCATATAAACATCGAAACTAATGCGAGATGCAATCTGAATAATTGCGGCTATGGCCATAAAAACGCACGTGTTTATGGTGAAAATTTACATATATATCTTCTATGATAAATATGTGTAATATAATACAAAAATTATAATGGTTGCATTTGATCAGGCTATCAATAGCATGATCAATTACAACCATTGAAGTGACAAGAAGAAACTTTTCTAAAAAAAATGTTATTTATTTTTATAGTGAACACATTTTGCAAAATATAATAATAGTTTTACATTTTAACATAACAATGGTTTTGGGAAGCAAAAGATAAATTTTAATAGTTACATTTACAAATGAATGGGTTGGTCATTAGGTTTCCCCAGTCATATCCAGTCTTATTACATACATTATCTAATCTATTTTTGTATCAAATGAATTCCAAAATTTGGATAAATAGTGCATCCATCAACCAGAGGTAACAAATGGTTTCAGTAAAAGTAAAAAACCTAGATTACAGATTAATTTAACTTCTAAAAAAACTTTAATAAAAAAAAAATTAACATTTGTCTTCACTTCTTATAAGAATAGCAAAATAATGATTTTAGGGAAAAAATATATAGAAACTTGTTTATTTTCAAGCAAAGTTATTATCCAAGAACTATAGTTAAACTATAAAAAAAACTTCAACATTTACCTTCACCTCTTATAAAAATAGTGAAATATTTTCCAAGTTAAGCTGTTCAATTAAACTAGTAATCCACGAACCGGACGGTTCAAATATCTCGCAATGATTCATTCGGTAATTTAAAAAACTTCTCTAAAAATGTCAAATCAAAAATGGTGTTACAAAGTGAGAAAACATCATTTCATCAAAAAATCACCTCAGAGACTATTTATCTGTACTTCATTTCCAATCCATTGATGCATAAATAAAAACAAAACATGAAAAAAATATTGTTAAAAATAATTTCCAAGTTATTTTGATGAAAAAATGTAGATAAAAGTGATAAAATCAAATAAAAGTACCTAGTAATATATTAAAACCAATAACTAAGCCTATATGAGAAGAAATAATAGTATAGTTGATATATAAGCATTTAAGTCATTGTCTAACGCAGACGACATCGGAATTGCTACGCCTATGTAGAGCTTTGCTACGCACGCTCGACAAAAAACTAACATTTACCTCCTCTTTGTAAATTTTTTAGGTCTAAGAAAGAAAAAATCAGGAATTTCAGGATCTGCGAGGCCTGTAAAAAGTAAAAATAGCACAATTTGCATAAAACCAGGACTTCAGGAATGCAAATTTTAGAGAGCCAATTTCCCAGCCCCAATGTACAATCTGGCAGTTTTTCCCATTTCTTGGAAAAAGTCATACATTTTTCAAATACCAGGAGCAGAGATATGAATACTTTGGGCATTTTCCAATTTTATTAAACAGTTAATTTATGCTAAAGCCCAACACTATCAACATTTTCCATAGCCATTGAATGGCAGTGCGGCAACTTGCCAGCAAGAGGTTCTTGAAATTTTTTTGAAGAACATTTATAACTTGTTGGAGAACATTTTTGCCTAAAATCACATTTTAAATTTTAATATTTTTATAAACAAGTGTGCGTCACCATTATTTTGAAGCTACGAACTGATGTGCATGATGAAATGGAACGGTTACTTTTATTATGGATTAAGGAAAAGGAATTTGCTGGTGACTGTTTCTGAAAGTATTATTTGTGAGAAGGCTAGCACCATTTTCAATGACCTTAACCGTGATGCAGTGCGTCGAACGGGGACAATTTTTTTTCGTTCTCCGAAAATTCACCTTCCATAAATGTTCTCCAGGCAGAGTTTCATCTGACCATCTCTTTAAAAATAAATAAATTTAATTGAATAATTGAATTATAGGTTTCTTTTTTCAAAATGAAGGCCATTGTTAGTGTAAATAATTAATAGTTTTGCATGGAAGTGTACTAGTACTGATTTAAATGACTTATTAAAAATGATGAAAAAAAAATTGTTCTCCAAGAGATTTTTAAAACGTTCTCCAAAAACTGTTTAAGACCCTCTTGACGCACTGGGTGTAAGCTTAGAAAAATACTATTTACTTTGTAACAGTTACCGCTGTTGAACTAAAAGTCTGATTTTTTTAAAATAATTTTTAAATTATGCCTATTACTATTTTTTTCAACTAAACGGAAATAAATTAAAATATACTACAGTCTACTCTACGCTCAACCTGGCTGCTAACATTGATACCAAAGAAAATTCACTTCCAATCATCCAGATTGAATACCACAAACCTCTATTTCATCCAATACACATAGACCTATATAATTATAAATTTACTTTCCCTACACTAAATTGTATTGTTCATTAATTTTGTTATATTTATCATAACATAACCAAGATTGCAGTATGGTAGGGACCTTATCATGTTGGAAGAAGTAGTCCTTACTAGCAGCCTTGGCCTTCATGTTGATATAGGCTATATATATACATATATATAATAATGAAATGATTAAAACATAACACATAATCAACTTCGCTGATCTTCCAGCACACTATTAGCAAAAATCAAACAGGATCAATGTATATGCCTATTTTGTGCAATTTTATATAGTAAGTTGTAGCTATACAACGATGTTCCAACTTGATTGACAACTGACTGCTATTCTCTTTTTTTATAAATTTTAGTTGAATTGAAGCTTGAGAAACTTACAATAGTCTATTTTAAATGGAAGACCATAAACTTGTTAATAAGGATCACTTTACGTCTGAAGTACACTAGATGAAAGTTAATCAGCTGAGAAGGCCTAGATGAAAAACTCACTTTCTAACAAACTTAATCATAATACCTTTTGGTTTCTATGACATCATCAAAAGGCAGTCACAAATATTGACTATTCAATAAAAAATGGGGTAAAACTTCACGACGGCTACGTCGGGAGTTTTTTTTTATAGTTCCTCTTATTTATATAATTATACTCTGCACGAAAGCGTTGGTTTAGGCAAGGAATGGGCGAATTTTTCTAGAGCTTTCAAAAGAAAGTTCATTGTTTTAATACGGCGTTGTGAGGTTTCACCAAAAGTAGTATTGTCATACAGACCACCGAACTTAAGGCTACAACAATTAAATTTATAAATTAGGATATAATGAAATGATTAAATCATAACTCATAATCTACTTCTTTGGTCTTCCAACTCTCAGCTATAAAAGATTAAATTCATAATAAATTGATACATTTATAATTTAGGAAAAACAAACATTAAACATGACTTGTAAAACGTTTTTATGTAAATAAACAGATGAACAAATTTATCAAAAAACACCAATAACTCAAGTTCAATTGGTTTCAGAGAAAAACAAAATCTTAAAAAATTAGTCGAGCCTATAATTTTTTACCCTTGTCTTAACTCTAAATTTTATATTAGTAACTTGATTATTTTAATAATTTATTTTGTGATAAATTCTAGTTTAATTTGTTGATAACAAACAAAACAAAGCAAACATTTACCATTATTCATGGAAAACAGAAATATAATAATGTTAAAAAGATTTAGTTTGAAACTGACATATTATACGTGTCGGTATTTTTTACAAATATCCAAAATGATTTGCTTTTCTGTCCTTTCCTTACAATAAGATAAGTTAACATACATCATTAAAATTTTATTATTTAAGTTTTTATTTTTAAAATGGCATTTTATTAAACAATGTTTACACAGAATGAAATGAAGGAATATGCAATCTAAACAACTTATAAGTACAGGAATTTTTTGAAAAATGTTTTTTTTTTAAATAACAACTTTTTTAGGGATTCAGATGATTGACAAGGATAACCAAAATTAAATATGTGTTAATGACTTTTTATTTATTTAAATTTGCCTAGAATGATATGAACTATTAGCTATTCATTATTAATCGTTACCAATTTTATTAAAAGCGCGATATTGATTTGCTCCCTCTAGTTAGTTATGAGTTTTAAATTAAACATCGTCTGATTAGTTTTAAATGTAAAGTTGAATATAAATTAAATTGTATTGTGGGATTAAATCAATTATACATAGCTTTTGAGTTAGTACACCATAGTATTTAT
>JARUHE010000037.1:3142-16028 GCA_031471125.1 Archaeomysis grebnitzkii | reverse complement strand
CTGTAACTCTTAAAATAAAGTTGTTTAACACTAATTGATTTTCATGTGCAGACGACGACGGAAAATTAAAACCTATAGAGCTTTTTCCTAACGGAACGCTCGATAAAAATGAAGAGGACCTCGGCAAATGCATGCCAGGTAGAAACAACACGGAAAGTCGATACCACTCTACCAAAAGCGAGGGAAATGGACGAGTTAACAAAAATTTAAGTAATAAAAATATAGAGGTTATGCAACCAATAACTCAATAGTTTTCACCCCTAATGAATTACATGATATGAAGATGTTGAGCTTTATCCAGGAGGTACTGCGGTTGCAACCTTCCCATCTTTTCTAGATTTATCTCAAAATAACTCTGGACATTAATAACACCTCGGCTTCCCACTGCGATGTGTATCTGGTCTCACAAAAGAGTATGCATTCTTGTGGCACAGTCGATAGGGTGCTCCAGTTGCATTTGAGACTGAACCCGGTATTGAACCAAAGATTGGGTTACATCAATGGCCCCAGGAAAAGTTAGGTAATTAATGTTAAGTCACTGAAGTCCTTTGTAGGCTGACTTGATCCTTTTTGAAGTAAGAAATCACCAAATGTTTACGTTAATTTTGTATACACGTTTATTATTTCTCCACGACTAAGGATTTATTAATTTTTCTTATCTATGTAGTACAAGCATGAAATCCATTACCAAATATAATTTTATTTAATATTTTAAACTAAAAGTTTGGATATTTGTTTTTGACCTTGTAACCATAGTAAAATAAATAGGCTGATGAACCTGATTACAAATGAGAAGCTACAGTAATGTATAGAACTCTGGCTGGTTAATTAATCATTTTTAAAAAGCAAATATTAGGAGAGCCACCAAGAATTTAAACTTTTTCTTACATATGGTAGCTCAAGATTTTAAACTAACAATCTCAATTATCTGCTGATACAATTTCTAGCTTGTTCTTATGACAAAACCATTGAAATTTCTAAAGACTTTAAATATTATTTGGGATGAAACCTTAAATCAAAATGGAAAATTCAGCCATCATTTGTGTAAGATTACTTGATGTAACCACAAACCATGTGAATGACCAATTGATTTATTTCAAGAAGTTGTTTCAACTAGCTTATATGCAAATTTATTCAGAACAGTGCAAGAAAACTTACGCAATTGTATTTTCATAGGAACTTTAAATGCATTTTCAAATTTATTAGAAAAAGAGCAATAATGATTTTTCAGTGTACTAGTCTATTTGACAATGAATAACCTATATTAATCATAATACTTTCAACAAATTAATTTGTACTACTAGAGTTTTTCAAACTTTAAGTATTGGAATGGGACCAAGTCATTTTAAAAACATTATTTATTGTGGAGATCTAAATTTGCAAGTTACTATCGAAGTATTCATTTCCATTATATTTAGTCTTTGTTTAGCTTCCTTCCGAACCTTCAAGGTTTTGTCGAAACATCATGAAACCCAGAGATGTACAATTTTTTTTCAAGTGCACCACTAATCTAGATACGTTGTTCAGTATGTAAATATTACTAAGTATAATTTCTTTTCAACTGATGAAAACTTTGTTGGACCACTAATTGGCTTACTTTACCAAATGAAAAGTTAATTTTTTAGTAAAAGTTTCACACCTCAATAAATTAATTAATTAAATGAAAGGCTATAGATCAATCATTTAGTATCAAGCACAACCCACGCTTTTCATTGCATATGTACAAAATAATTTGAGAGCATTTTCACAAAATGTGAAACTTTGTGTTAGTAATATAAATACTTAAAATAACTAAATAGCTAATTTACATGAAAAAAATATTTCCGTTATACTTTAAAAACAATTGTGGTTATTTACTAAAATTTGATTTATCCATTTTATAAATTTTCAGAACATTCATATAAAACCAGCTTTTCTTTTAATTTTGCCTTAATGAAATAAAACATCCATTATCTTGTAAAGTGCTTTGGTATTTAAATGGAGACGAGACGTTTACAATCTACCTATGAGACTTGTTGCAATTTTAGTGAAGAAAAATATATTTTTCAAGCTGAAAGGGATTTCATCATTAATGGAGTCTAAATATCAATAAAAAGTCAAAGAATTTTCTTTATTTGAAACATTTTATTTCAGAAAAATTAGGAACGAAATAATATATTTATACATTTAATAGTCTGAAACAAACCTATTTCATTCAATACTAAATATCTAACTAATCCAATATCTTATTTATCAAGACAAAATTAAATAAACTTTATAAGGGAATCATTTGGTATGCAACTATAAATAATAAATTAACTGATAAACATTAAACTTGTTTACCAACATGACTAAGTTAACCAGGCATTACTGCAATTTCACATATTTACACTTGATTATGTTGCTTCATATAAAAGAAAAGTTTAAGAAATATTTGCTTAAAAATTTGAAATTAAAATGTAAAATTACTTAAATCTCTATATATATTTTGCTTGATCATCTTCAGCCATATAAACCCAACAAATTTTCAAGTAGTTCATCCAAAACAAAATAAATTCTATTTTACATCTAACTGGCAAATTTAACCATTTTCTTCAGTCTATTTTTAAACTTTCGAAATCACAATAAAAATTAAATAAACATTATAAAATGAAAGCAGTCATAATAAGATTCTGTACACGAGCAATTTTGGTTCAGTTTTGTTTACAATCTTTATTGTGACGTTATGCAGCAGAACTTAAAAAGGATGTGCTGGTAAGAAAACCTTAGATTTAGTATTTATAAACTAGGTTTATTGTACTTATTCAGTTATAGAAGCGTACCGTGAGGTATTCAAACTTTTCTGCAGTTCAACAGTTTTCAGGGTTCAAATCCATTGAGTGATCAAGCAATAACTTTAAATGATATGAATAACATTGGTGTGTAATAATTTAAGTAAAACTTCAATAAGACCTTTTTATAAAATTTTTATTTAAAAAAAAACTTGGGATAAAGAAAATCTCTTAACGGAGATAAATAACAAAACTTCATTTGATGAGTAAAATAATTAATATACAAAACTAAATAATTAATCAATAATACACTACTAAAACCAATAGATTTGCAATATTCTTTAACAAATAAATGCACTACTACTATTAAATAAATATATCTACAGAATTTTAATTTCTTCAAGAATTATATTGAATAAACATTGTTTTTTAAATTAAATAAATAAAAAATACTTTGAATTGCAATTTGAAATAATAAAACCCAATATGTAAAGACAAATAGCTTTATTGGACAAGTCAGATAGTTACTTACATGACAAATTCACAAACGAGACTTCATAAGCTACAACCGCAGTTGGAATCAATTGAAAAATCCCTCACTGTAAAACACATTGGTTACTCATGGATGGGAACGAGACAAGCTTCCTTTTACGCAGGAAGAATAAGCCTCGTAAAGTCAACCATGACATTTGTCTTGAGTAATAATGCGCCTCTGTAGAAGACTGTCTACAACTCATTGCGTATTAGAAATAAGTCTAAATAAAGTTATACCTTAATAGGTTTTAGGTGTCTGCATAAAAACTGCAGTTGAAGTTGGTGCAGACAAGTTTGGGCATAAAAGGTGAAGCGGAACTAAGCAAGACCAGAGATACGAATTATACTGCAATTCTATGTATAACAATGCCTGTGTAATTCACATCACTGTAAATATATACGAACATTTTTCATTGCTTAGTACTCCTCACCAGAAAAAAAAATCAAGACTTAAAAAGTCTATTTTCATAGAGAGGATTTTATTTGGCTTAATATTGTTACAGTTACGGAATTATAATGCTACAATTGACACTTCACACTCCCAGAAAAGGATTTTAAAATCTGACTACTATTTATACCACTTTATCTTTACACTTTTTGGCGGAGAAACTACCCTTTATCTTTTATTATTCGAAACTTGGACATTAAGTGAGTGCTAGGCCTATCATGAATGCCTTCCCTAAAGGTGAAACCAGGAAAAAGAATGCAAGTAAGAACCCTTTGACAAGACAGGAAAGGAATGAGTGTGTTCAATCATGGTGATGAAATGTATTCAATCACCATAAGTGATCTCACGTCATCAAGAGATGAAGGCCGTGTTTTTAAGCATAATTTCAGAGTCGAACTCCTACAAGAATAATTAAGGGTACCTGCTAGCATTCTTTAACTTGAAGACCACAAAAACCCATCCCAAAAACTTGCCGAGATAGCCAGAAGGGCATAGAACAGCCCTGAGCCCTTGCATTCCTTAAAAGATGTCCGTTAAGAAACAATGTGGTTGTTCTACATGCTTCCAGGTGTCATCGGAAAGGTGAGACAGAAACAGGTAGCTACACCTTTTTGTGTGTTCTATGGGTGGTTACACCAATAGAGCCGAGACCTACCACACACCAATAGCAAATGAAAAACATATAACAAACATAAAAAGGGTTAAATAATCATACAAATTCTTACATAAGTAACCTGAAATGCTGATTTGTGTTACAGTGTTTAATTCAGCATGATTAATGAATAATATACAAAGTGAAGTAGTCCAGATGCATGGAAGGAAAAGCCCAAATATACCAATTAAATTTGTGCATGTTATGGAAACATCAATTGGAAAATCAATTCTAAATAATCAAAAAGGGAGACCATAGGATAAGTGTGCATTAAACAAGAAAAATTTAACTCAAATGTAAATAGGATAAGCAGTAGTCTAGCATCTCCTTTTTAAAATATTACTTGTCAATGGAATTTGGGCATTTCAGAGTAACTTATTTCTAAATATACAAATTTATAAAAAAGATACAAATGCATTTATTATCATTAACCAAGTAATATTTTAAGAGGGAGTGGCTTACAACTAATTGATTATCTCACAGCAGCATAGTTGAGCTTTGTATTTTAGTGTCCACCTTTCATTTGTTGAAAATTTGTGCTCAAAGTTGAATAAAATTCAATGGTTCGTTTTTTTTTATTTAAATCCGCCATTGGTGGACCTTCTGTAATATCCAAAAAATCTAACCACTAAATGTATTTTGGTAGCTATTTTGTTGAAGTAATCCAAGTTTCAATGTAATTATTACCTGGAAAACTACTTTATTGATAAAGTGTATTAATAAAATAATTTCATTACATCCATCCCTTATTATTATTAATTATAATTATGTGGTCTGAGCAATTAGTCACTGAAATTAACTATTAAAAGCCTCAAAGATAATTTGGCCATTCGTGTCATTTAATTTTAGGTGAAATGAATGAGCTGTTCAATGTATTTGGCCTCTCACCACAATGATAAATCACAAAAAGTTCATTCATAGCTAAAATACAAAGAATTTTTACACTAAAATTGATCTGTTAAAACACAATCTTCTGTTCCCACCAAGATATTCTTGATTATATGTTAACCACCCAATTTTTCAAGCAGCTCTATTGTTCAAGATCTTTTTAAAAGTATCTCCTAATAGGCACTTTAGCCTGGTTGTAACCTACTTCTGAACATCAATATTCCCAGACATTAAGTTTTAAGTACCTAGATAAAAGTAAAAAATATTTTAAAAATTAAGGTAAAAATTTTTAACAAAGTTATTTGCTAATTTTAAGGTAGCCCAACTTTGAGACACACTTGGGAATGTGAGCTCTTAGGAAACATTTCTGATATAAAAATTTATTAAAAATAATACACTAGGTCAATCAAGACCATATTGAGGAGTGCTTTACTGATGCAAGGCAGGTTGGATCAGATCACACCTGACAAACAATCAATAAATATAATAATTTGATAACTCAAAAAATCACTTTAATAATATCAATTATGTCTTAAAAAATCTAATGCAACTTTGAGGGGTTAAGCTACACTAATATGCAACAAGCTGTGAAAAATTATTCTTGTTTTCATTTAATCTTGATAATAAAGAATTAAGCAAAAGGAGTGACCAAATTTTGTTTATGAAGCTTAAAGGGAGTACAAATGTCCATTACCAAACTAATTAGAATTGCCCAAATTAAAACTACAATGGCAGTTTAGATCACCTTTAAACTGACACTTGATAAACTCAAGTGCAAATTTACATCATTTGCAGGAAGGGTAACTGTATCAAAGATTTCAGCTTGTCTCAACATTTTCAATTTAGACTATCACCTGTGGTCCCAATATGGATTTATTAGCATTCCCTTGGTGGTGGAGCCTTGGATGAGTGCTCGCCTCAAAATAGGATATATTGCATGCAAAAAGCAGTAGTGGAGTAAAAAACATCACAGCTCTTAATTCTTCTACTCAATTTCCTTTGTCAATTCCTCAAAAATAATGACATTTTTTGGATTTTCTAGTTTAAAAGTTCACACTCAGGCAAGGCAGACTGTAAATGAACAATCATACTGAGATTACCAGTTTAAACACAATATAGAGAGGCTACAACGAATGAAAAACAGTTAAAGAATCTCAGCACCTCTTTTGATCATTGTAGAGGATGCCAGTTAAGCCATGCTTTGTATTTGATGTATAAATATTTTCGCTCACTTAAAAGGTCTGGATGTAACAATGCATAGTGGCAGTACAAGTCAAACACCAAACCTATAAATAATTATGATAGCCACTCTAACATTAAGAGCCAAAATACAAGTTGTTTTACAACTTTAACAAAATGAATGCCACCACTCCACCCATATGTTTAGTACTTCAGATATGATTGGTAAAACAGAAAGAACCCTCATAGACACTTTTAAACTGCTTAATTTTCATGCAACTCCATCAGGCTGACTAGACATCAAAGGAAGAACCAGGGGCTTGTAAGTGACTTGGGCCCCTGACAAATGATGTTTTTCCAAGTCGTATTTAACATGTGATATCAAACATGTCTTGCTTCTCCCTGTCCCATGACAGCATGAACCACTGCCGCCACCAACTGGGTGCACTGTTGTGTGATCTCGAGATGACATCAGTCACATAGATTCTCGGTGATAACTCCATTTCTTTAACTTCTGCCAGTTATTATCCACAAGGAAACAGTCTTTTGATCAATAATTAGCAACATCATACGATTATAAATTTTGGAAGTCAAAAATATTTTTGGAACCAAGTTTGCATCCTTGTCTATCCTGCAGGTCGAAAAAGAACACAATCATTCATTATATAGTTTCTCTCCTACATTTTGTTTAATGAAAACTTTTATATATCAAAAGAAAATAAAAAGATATCAGCCAGCAGTTATACCATTCATACAATATAGATGAAAACCTTAGTTCAGTTAACAGTTAGCCAAGGCAATAAATATAATATTGATAATTTTCTTTCAATAAGCATCTTTCACAAACACGCTGACCCACAGGTAAGAACGAAATGCCACAGATCTATGCATTTGTCCTCAGTCCCCATAAGAGAGCCACAAGGAACACCATGTGTTGTATGTGTGTCTCCTAGACAAGGCAACTTGAAGAAGATTACAAGGAAAATGCAGTTGTTGATATTTTGTGGCAAAAGGTGGCGGCTGCTGCTGTTGCTGACAAGGGATTCGATTTTTGCATCTTAATTCCAAATCTTGAGGAAGCTGTCCCAGGAACCTGTGGCAACAGCCATCCCATCGTCTGTTACTCCTAAACAGCTAACTCGGTTGTCATGACCAGCTAGCACACCTGAAAAAAACAATAAGTGTTAGAAAAAATGGTCACAAATCTTTCATATCAATAATCTGTAAAAATAAAATTTGACAGTAAAAGATATGTTCACTTGCCTGCTCTTTCCGTCCTCATAGAATCCCACACATTACAGTTAAAGTCATCATATCCAGCCAACAGAAGTCGACCAGATTTACTAAATGCAACAGAAGTGATACCACAAATAATATTATCATGAGAATACATTGCTAATTCTTGGTCAGCTCTGATATCAAATAGGCGACAAGTTGCATCATCTGAACCGGTTGCAAAGGCATGACCGTTCGGGAAGAACTGTAAAATAGAATGAGAACAATTTTAGTTCAACAATGGCAAAACAAATATCAATTATTTTTATCTAATTGCAAAATAAAAAAATCAATTTTTTTATATTTTCCAACAGAAATGTAATTTATATTTTATCAAAAATTATACAATTAACATAAACTATTTATTGTTTGCATTCATGGTAATTTTTACAGCACTAGAGCTATTATGACAAAGAAAAATTAACCATTGTACTATTCTCTCAGCCAAGAGTGGACTACTCTCAACCAAGCAGGGTAATTAAGCCGGTGAGTGTAAAATTTTTAGGCTAGAATGCTTAAAAAACTACCTTCAACAGTATTAATTAGGACTCAAACAACTTTTGTTCAATTAGTAATACTGTAACTCTTCAAACGAAGCTTGAAATGCCGATGCTGGAAAAGTAAAACTAAAGTATTAACTTCGTTTCACAACTCCACAAAAATAACAATAACAAAACTTCTCTATGGAACATTACTTACCGTTACAGCATTTATGTCAGACTCGTGTCCAGGGAATGTTTGACGACACATTCCATCTCTAATGTCCCACAACTTTGCAGAAGCATCACAAGCCCCAGAGACAAATGTCCTCATGTTCGGAGATAGTGACAAAGACATGACGTCACCTGTGTGTCCTGTGAATTGTGTGCACTGTTGTCCAGTTTCAATGTCCCAAAGAGCACTGAAATATGGGGATGAAAATTAAAACCTTTGCAATGTTAGTTCAGCTTATAACATTAATTAAACTATATTGAATTGAATGTTTGTTAATCTTTTGTTTTAGACTTTTCTTTAAAAAGATGTGTTAACATATCAATACTTATTTATAGAAGTAAACAGTACTGTACCTATTAAAAACAATTATGCAAGTATGATTCACAAGGAATAGATCACACTATAACAGGATGGTGGAAAATTATAAAAATAGCTAAAAAGCACATAAAATCAAACAACAGACTAATTTCAAGTCTTTACATTATAGAAACTAATCATTTTTAGTTCCACCATAGGCAAGGCAATTTACAGCTGTTTGCTACATGCTCCATAGGAATTACTATTCGAGTGCACAATATGGAAGGCCAAAGTACTGGCCTGATCATAAGATGACAGTAGAAACTAATCACTAAGACTTAATTACAGTGAGTTATTAGCTTAATTTATATGTCAACTTAAGAACTCCATTGAATATTGAAATTTAAGTTCTTATTTGTCATAACATAATTAATATAAATTTTCAACCATCTTAGTAGTTAGTATTGATATACTAAACTATGAATGTGATAGCTCAAAACTATAGAATTGAAAACTTTAACAATACAAGAACAAGTGTTCAACAACTAAAAACTCGAGTAGAAAACTAGGTTAAATTTATTTAAATTTTAGAAAAAGGTCAAAACTTTACTCACCAGGTCATATCACCAGAACTTGTTACTATTTGGTTGTCATCTAAAAATCTGCAGCAACTTAAATAACCAGTATGGCCGGGTAATTCCCTACTTACTCTAACATTTCCTTCTCTTGTTTTTAAGCTGAAAAGGGTCGGAAGAAAATTAATTGGCATCTATTTCATTCAATAATTTTATAGCACTTGATTTTTCAATAACTTTTCAAAAAAAAATGCTGTGAAACAAACCTGTATATGGAGCAGATATTATCCAGCCCACCACAAGCAACAAAAGAACCAGAGGGAGCATAGGCACAAGTCATGACCCAGCTGGACCGAAGGGGGATAGCATGCACCTTGTTTGTAGTATAACTGTCCCATACTATAAGTTTGCCATCCTGGGAGGCAGAAACCAAATTTCTGCAATGGAAATCACAAAAGATATTTTAGAATGCATCAAATAGAAATCATTTTTTTTATAGTTGTAAATACAGTAAAAATATTCATTGCTTTTCTAAATACAAAATTTAAATAGAATTGAAAACTAACTTGACAGAACTTGAGTGCAGCAGAAAAAAAATAAATTTTAGGATTAATATCATAAAAAGATTCTTATGATGGTAGATTAAATTATTTTTGCATGAGACCTGGAGTTCAATTGTTTGTAATCTAAATTATTATTATTTTTTCTAATTACATAGACATTGGCTTAGTTGAACTGTTTCATAGAGCAAATGTCTTTTTGCCATTTAAACAATTATCTCCAGCTCCATGATTACAGATTGGAAAACCAAAGTGTTATCATGATCAATCTTAATCTAACTAAAATTAAAATTTATCAATTTGAGCAATAACAGCACAGAATTGACAAAAACGAAAACATTCAAATGAACATTTATATAATCTTATAATAAACTTATAATGGTTATATTTCAAAAGATATAATATAAAAACTTAGAAATTAACAGCAAAATTCATATTTTAACAACAGACAATAGAGCTATTTTTTCATGGGTAACATAACTAACCTAAAGTTAAACACAACAGACAAAATCATCTTTTGCAACATAGTTGACTTCTATTTGATCATCAAAACACTCTTTGGAAAACTACCTTGAATCAGATCCCCAGTGCATGGCGTAGATTTTGGCTAGGTGACCCCTGAGGGTTCTCCGGGTTCGCATCTGGATTCTGCCAATAGGGTCCATGCCAGCAGTGGCTTGGACAAGTGTCGTATCAAGAGCATTTTTGCGTGCATCCTGCAAGACAAATACAAACAAATTAGTTTTAAAAACTCATCTATTATTATTAGAACATTTTTATGGCTATCAAACTCTCGGAATACAGTTCTCAGGCAGTCCTATATAAATAAAGGATAAAAATACAATTATATCCTGTAAGAACACTGCATTTTGATAGAGAATATTTACATTCTTTTCACTTCAATACAATCATTTTTTTATTTCAATTAATGTTTAAAAATTACATTAAATACCAACAAATAATTGTTAATCAACCAAAAAATTCTAATGTAAAAAAAAGTATTCAACTTTATTTTGTAAAATATAATGCTGAAATTCCCAAAAATAGCAGATAATATTAATGAAGAATCAATTTTTAAAAAAATCCGACATGAACATTTTGGCTAAGATATTGTTGTATGCAATATCAAAAATGATATAAATGCCAACTTCCAAGAAACTCGAAACCATTAAATCTAAGTTACAACTTTAACAGCTAAATCCTAGGGTTTTATAGCAGAGACCTCTAAAAATCATGGCTTCAAGATCAACTTCATAAACACTAAAAAAATCCTTAACAACAATCAAGGACAAGCCAGATGGGTGGCATAGGTCTCCGCTAAACACGGAACTCTAAAAGCAGCTTAATAACAAACCAGAAAGATTAGTTTTATTAAATACTAAATAATAATTAATGACAATGTATTTGTCAAGAGGTGTTAATAATTAGATTAATATGGCAACCCTCCATTCTTACTAACTTGAAACGGTTTTTTAATGCAATCAGGATATTTGTATGGAGGTCAAACATATTTTTAATTAGTGTTTCTATGCAGTGGCCAGTATTTATTAAATTTTAGTTTTATCTGGTCATGCAAACACTGAAGTACCACATAATTAAACCAAATACAAATTTAAATAGATAGCTACTCAATAAAAAAAAATCAATTAAAAATAAAATGTGCATAGTTCTCAAACCTAGCCATAGATGAGAATTTTTTGAAAATAAACTTTTTTGGTAGATTACCAATATAAACAAATTTTCAGAAAAAAATTACTGATGCAATATTAATTAGAACACCAAATAATAACTGGCGATTTAAATACAGTTCAAATTTATTTTCAGCTTTAACTCTGGAATATCAATTTTCGAAAAAAAAACTTTTGATAATAAACCAATTGTCTACAAGTGCTTGTGCTCATCAAAGGAAGCGATCTTTAGAACTTACGCACTTCAAGGCGACGAGGTAGGAAAACCAACACTTATATACAACCTACAGAACATAATAATCTAGCCCATGAAAACTGATTACTAAACTCGAGATAATTCAAAATAAATAAAATCAATGTACAAGATTTTTTTAACATTTTTCATGTGAAGTACAAATGACAAAACATTTCAATCACTTTCATATGATATAGCCCAACGTTCTGGGCCATGACTTATGTGGTACTACACGATGGCCTAGAATCCTGAGCCATAAACTTAATAAACTTACCACAAGGTAGTTTAATTTGTATTTCTAGTGTGTTCAATATTTGTATTATAATATAGTATATTACTTTATTATAATACACAAGGATCAAGTGACATATGTAGTTAGTTGCCCACTGTTTACTTCAGTGGGTGATAGCCATTGTACTTCAATCATGGCATTGTGATATTTGTGATTATTTTTTAAAAACACAATATTTAAATTGTAATGTCTTTAATTGATAATTAGTGTAGCAATGATGAATTTAGTTCAGTAAGACAGATTTGAGTGATGAAGATGTAAGAAACAATAAACAAATAAATCATTAATACATATATTAAATATATAATTAGTAGACTTTTATTATGGATAGCATTTAAAAATTATAAAGGTATGAACACATCTTTTAAATATGAGGATATGAGGAGAAACAAAATTAACTAGCCATAGATGACCTGCAATCTCGCGTGGCTGTAACACAATAAATATTTATTTTATGAAAAAAATTATTTTTGGTAATGTTGGTTCGAGTCCAAAAACTATGTTTTTAACTATAACTTTATTAAGGTGGGTTTTTCCAAAGAAATTACTCTTGGCAATTTTTATTGGATGGTCATAATAAACAACTTTTCTTTAATAAAATTATTTGTAAC
Organism: Archaeomysis grebnitzkii; assembly: GCA_031471125.1. NCBI lineage: Eukaryota > Metazoa > Arthropoda > Malacostraca > Mysida > Mysidae > Archaeomysis > Archaeomysis grebnitzkii. The sequence goes on along the minus strand of JARUHE010000037.1, from coordinate 3,330 downwards.
TCTTCAAATAAAAAACTTTAAACTTTTGCTAAAAATTTTTTAGGAGTTAAAAAATGAGTTTTTTTTGGCTATAACTCCGTAAATGTTGATTTTTGAAAAAATAATACTTGAGATCATATTGGTTAGATGGTCATTATAAACAACTTTTCTTCAATAAAATTTTCTGTAACTTTTCAAATAAATTAAAA